>CM076583.1:603143520-603286020 GCA_034641835.2 Pinus albicaulis
TGCCATGCCTAGTGATCCAGTTGGGATCGTGGTAAATCTTGGAGGGTGGAGTCTCGGTTAGGCCCATTTATCTGGTAGGGATTGCGATAAATATTGGAGACTAAAGTCTCAATTAGGCCTAGGAATATCATTCAGTGAATGGTGGGATATACGGTAAAGCCTAGATACTAGGAGACAATAAAATTCCTCACGGTGTAGGTGGAGAAATCTGGTGGAATATGTTAGTGTTAGTATTTGCATCCTCCCATCAGTGATCAAAATCCTCTTTTCATATCATTTTAGGAGTCCTAAAAAAAAAAAAATATTCATTCCACTAGGTCATGCAAAAATTTAGTCACTAATGGTAGCCCTAGTCTAAAAACATCACTTTTCCTCAAATTCCAATGCTTGCTAGCTCATTTTCATACCTTGCTGACTGTACACCATTAATAAAGTCTATGTCAGTCAACGCCATCTTGAAATTTAATCCTTCAAGGTCTCATTAGGTTTTTAGGTTTTTTTCCAAGGTCCAATAAACACACCGTTTCCATTGCATAAAGCCAACAACGTAAGAGAGTGAACACAATAACATGTCTTCACCATGTAAAGATGATTTGCAAAGATGTAATTCTGATTCCAAAGTTGTGATTTTTATCCCAAAATGTAATTTTTATTCCAAAAAGTTGTAAATTTTATTTTTATTTTGTAATTTTATGTCATTTGATATGTAATAAGTACAAGGTTCCCAAGTTGCCAACTCAGAGTTCCACATGCCAAAATAAATATCGAAGTGCAAAGTGTTCCTAGTCCATCAAAATGATCAATTGTCAAAGGAAAGAAGTCAAAGTGAAAGGTATAGTTTCAAAATTCTAAAGTGAAATCAAGAAGGAAAAGTGGGTCCCAAATCTCAAAACATCCAATCCATCAAGCATAAAGCCCATCCAAAGATAAAAAAGGCATTCATTTTCTCTCTATGCCATTGAGCCATCACTCACTCAGCTCAAAAAAATTGAATTTGAAAGGAGAAAGGTCAAGTTTCTGGGAGGCGTTGTGCACCTAGAACAAGGCATTGCTCACCTGGGACAAGCATTGTGCATAGAGAAAAGGTGTTGCACACCTGGCAGATAAGTGCTATGCAGGCACCAAAGGCGTCACACACTTGTCCAATTTTTTCTGCAAGCTCCAAAACCTTGTGCAAGTGTTCCAAACCTTTAGCAAAGTATTTCTCCATTTTATAACAAGTAAATAAGACATCATTATGCCCTCCTTGGATTTCTTAAGTGAAAATTTCATGGTGTCAACATTTTCATGAGAAATCTCTATTTTTTCAAGATAGAAACCCTAGTTTCACTTCCTAATCCAAAATTTGATCTCTGAAGACCCTTTTACCCTTCCCACATCACAGTAAATCCTATCCCTACCCCTATATCATTAAATCCATATCACAAATTTCCTTTTCCCTAAACCCTAAGACCTAGGAATTTCAATTTCCTATGCTCCCAAATCCCCATAACTGTAAAAATTCCTATTCCCAAATCCCACAACATTTATACTCCCTATCACCTTCCTCAATTTAATAACCCCTTCCCCCATCTCCCTAATTTTTTTCATCCCGTTCCCCACTCCCTAAACCTACATTTCTCTCCAAATTCATGTCCCTAGGGTTTCTAGCCAAGAAACTATGGAAGAAGAAAACAAATAATTCAGTGAGGAAGAAGAAAGTGAAGAGAGGAGGCCACACAAAGGAGGGAGGATCGTCAGACTTGAACCTACAAAGACCAGAGAACTCAAGGCCTCTCCTATGATTGTGACGTGTTTCAAGTATGTAGGATGCTTTGACTTTTGTGAAAAAATACAAAGGGTCCAACATCACCTTGTTTTGAGCAGGGTTTACATCTCTAATCTTCATGACAACCAAGTAACCCTTGCTGGTGTCACTTTCACAGTATCCACAACCATCATAGCATCTACCATTGGAATTCCAAATGTTGGTGAATGGTACAAGGCAAAAAACTTGGAGAATCATTACTATGAGCCATACATCAAGCCACGGTACAAGAATGAAGGAAAGCGATTCTTTCCTTTCTCTTACCTCCTGGATAGGTATGCCCCCTGATGAAAATCATCACGAAGTACTTTTCTTGTGAAGGAAGGTTATCTAAACTCTACACTTACCATATCCAGTTATTAATGCACTTCACAAGTGTTAAAATACTCAACATACCTTATTTTCTCTCCAGGAACATTGAAAAAATGGAATAAATTGTTCAAAAGAGAGATTATGACCATCAGATGAAAAGTATTTTTCACCACTCTCTTATTAAGATCATTGTCCTGCATCACCTCAATCAATTGAACATCTCATTTGACACTTTCATAGATAATGACATCTTTACTACTCCACCAATTCAACATGCTCAAGCTGTGCCTCCACCATCTCATCCTTCCACATATCTATTCCTCCATCTCAACCCACATTATCTACTTCTTCATCAAATCAATCTACTTCACCCATTTCACCACCATCATCACCATTTCACACTCAGATTGGGTCATCTAGCATGGCTAAGAACAATGAGCTTCAAAAGACCAAAGTGGTTGAGATAGAGACATTGGAAAAAACATATCAGAGAGGTCATAGGCAAGTGTTTTCTCCACAGATTGTGGAAGGGGCCTTGCCTTATTCACCAACAAAGCAGGTAACAAAGGAAAGAAAAATATGATAGAGGCAGATATTCAGGAAGAGACTAGGCATGAGGAGGGAAATCTTCATGAAACAGAAATGGAGTTTGACCTTGTTGACTTGAATCAACAATATGATATGAGATCACTAGCACAGTCATTACCTAATATTGATAGATCTAAATTTTTCATTACCTTTCTTGGGCAGGAGAACCATTTTTGAAGTTTTTGAAGTTTTTGTGCATTCCTCGACAATCATGTGACAGTTGAACTGTCAGGAGCGCAGCGCCCTAGGCATTGTACTTCTATTTGAGGCATATTTTGGTTAAAAGGAGACCACCATTGGATTTAGAGTAGGGAAAAAATGCATTTAAACCACTTTTATAGTCTTTTTTTGGTCAAACTGGCAGGTGAACAAGTAAAAAAACATTCAAAAAATCAAAGTTCTGCCTCCTTTTTCACCTTGGCGCAACGCACCTGAGCAGTCTTGGGAGAATCACTTTTTGGGAGGACAAATCAAGTCAGATCTTCAAACCGTCACGGATTTGGAAAGTAGACTGAATAAGATTTCCAATGAGCTATCCTGAGGTCAGTTTGGACACCTGTAACCCATCCAAAACTTAGCTTCAAGATGGAGGGCGCACTTGACACTACTGCTGTGCACTTGACTAGTGTCTGATTTTTCTAATTTTTCTTTGCAATTTTGATTTTCACCTTTAGAAATCATGTTTTTACTTATGTAATTGATGGAAGTAAATGTAATTATGGTGTTTTTACAGTTACCTACGGTAAAAACATTAGGTGAAATTTTTTTATGACATGTAATGAATCAGTTTGAAAAAAGTGAGGGATGAGTCAGTTTGACCTCCCTACACTCTAGGTATTCAGCTCAGTTTTTGGTGGAACTGCTCCTCCTCTCATGGATTAGACCCCTGAGGTTGGGAGAGGTTGTTGGAGGTATATATCATGTACTGTTTGACTCATTTCACAGGTTGGATGTTGATGCATTGATCAGAGACTCTAGTGTAATCTATTTGGTAGGAAATTAATGAAAAAGTTGTAACTATTTCTTTGGGATACCTATGGTATGGAGATTTAGCATTTTTATTCTTATGTCTCATTATGTCTGAATGTTTTGTTTCATGATTCATATCATTTCTATGATATGCTAGATTTTAAGTTGATAAACATAATACATCTCTCATGTTCTATTTTGGGAAAACCTTCATAGTTTGTTCATTTTCTTTAGTTTAGAAAGAATACATGCTTTCCCTTTCCCTTTCTAGCTCCTCACCAGTCTGATCCATCCCACTCAAGAAACCCTAAAGTGTTAGGTTTTCTACCTACCTAGCCCCATTGAATCTCTGCAACCCTAATCTTATTTTCCATGACTTAGCCTCCTTGGTCTAATCCTCATCCAACAACCCAATTCAACCAAATCAAACCCTTGTACTTATACATAGCCTAATAACCTAATTCATCCAACCCTCTTGGCTGTGATTTATGGAGAGAGCCCTCTCCGGTTTGGTAGGGCTAGATACCAAGCCAAAATATTGGTTAGTGGTTACCTCTGTTGGGATTTCTTCTTCAGCCTTAGAAATCTGGCAGAGTGATAACATACTGGCGCCATTTTCGAGGAACAAAAGATTTATTTTCCCTAGTTGTACGACAAGAAACACTTGAATTTGATCCTTTGGATGATAAGGTTAAGTTTTAGAAAGTATGATTCAATAATTTCAGTGCTAAGATTGTAGAGTTGGCTTCGAGAAGATAGACCAGAGAAAATCCTGATCCTGATCTAGCTGATCTAGTAGATGATCAAGAGAATATTTTCCGAAGGCATAGATCTCAAACTACAAACATTCAGTCAGGACCAGTTCCACTGGTAAGATCTAATTCACTACATGCTAAACTAATTTCTCTTGAAGATATACTGTATGATCTGAATTTTGAATTGTCATTGTTTAAATCCAAGTCTAAAACCTCTTTATTCGACATAGTCTTCGATCCTTTAAGATTATTTGAGGTCAAGTCGTTGTATGAATTATACCTTATTCCTTTGAAAGATTGGTTCTTTGAAGAGATTAAACCTGAATCTGACCTTGACATCAAAGATTGGATCCAATTCTACCAACAAGAGGAAATTCTTGTCTCAACTCAACCTCAAAATCAATTAATTGTAGTTTTTTCATCTGCACCTTCAACCTCATCATTTATACCTACTAATTTAGTACCTACAACTACTGTGCCACTACCTATTCAGCCAATCCTTCCTATTTTCAATCCAACACTTCATCCAATAGGAATCATGGCAAGATTTTCCCCACTTATCTTACCTGCCCAGTTGAATGATTTACATCAGGGTTATGGCCAAAGACTCCCCTTGTTTGATGAAAAATCTACCATATTTGCAAGACAACACATTGTTAAGGTCACTGACTTCATAGATTTGGAGGAAGTTGATGCTGAAAATGCCAAAATGAGGATTATAGCCCAGAGCTTCTCTGGAGATGTCAAAGTTTGGTTTAGGTCCTTGACTAGTAATTCCATTTCCACTCTAGACCAACTCATTGATTTATTTATATCTCGGTGGGAGGTAAAGACAAATCATTTACAGTTTCTTGCTGAGTATGATAACATTAAAGAAATCTCAATGAATCAGTCCAAGATTTCAATACTTACTTCAATAGAATTTATAATGCAATTCCCATTGAGATCAAGCCTCCTCTAGGCTTAGCTCTCATACATTAACCAGATGCATTTGATCCAAACATTTCTTACCAACTAAGGGAAAGAAATCTAGCTGCATTGGAGGATATGCAAAAGAATGTGGTCAACGTTGAAGCAAATTTGCTGTTGAAGAGAGCTAGAACTAGAAATGAGAGAAGAGTTACTATTAAATATGAACCATCCACCTCATCTTCCAATGCTAATATGGATACACTGATAAGGACTATTGAAAGGATGGTTGATAGTATGTCCATCACTGAGAGATTTCCTGAGATCAGAAATCCTAACTACAGAGGTCAACCACAACCTCAGTTAAGGATCAAGCAGGGTGAACAGTGGGCTCCTGAAAAACCACCACAACAACAACAGTAAATCAGGACACCCATGTAGTAGAAATATGCTTAAGGAGAAGAAGAATATGAAGACAAAATTGTTGAGGAAAATCTCCTTTTCAAACCTGATGATCTGCCTATGTTTTTTACGAAAGATGAGGAGTATTTTGAAAAGAAAGGTCAGCCTAAGGATGAAGATTTTATCCTTACCAATGATCATGAATTGGAAACTGAATCAGATGATTACCAATGGGGGTGGTTTAATGCACTTAGTTCACAAAATAGGTAGATGTCATTAAGGATCAGAGATGTGCCGGTTAATCCCATTCAGAAGAGAGCATCTTAGCAGAAAGATACTCAGACAAAAAAAAATCTTTCGAGCAATCAGAGTAAGGGAAAAGTGCGTGTAGTCACAAATCATAACAAGGTAAATAAACCATCCACAAGTTCAACAAATAAGGAAAAGGAGAGTCAGAAAAAAGAAGTTCCATTAAAGGACCATGCTAGAAAATGAGACATCATCGTTAAAGAGGTAGACAAAACTACTCCCTTCAGCCTAGAAACATAAATTTCAAAGTTAAAAGTGTCTATTCCTTTAACCGAGCTTGTTAATAATAACCAATATAAGTCCCATGTTGCCAAGATGCTTAAAGTAAATCCTTTGTTAGACATGGTCAATGTCGAAGATGATCAACCCAAACTCATTTTTGGTCCTCCTATTGACAGTCAATTAGAAGATAGTGAGGTTCCTCCTTTCTACTTGAGTCTAAGAATCCACCAATGCATTTTACACAATTCCATGTTAGACTCCGGAGCCTCCCAAAATCTAATGCCAAAAGCCTTTATGGAAAAGTTGGGCCTTGACATCACTTGTCCCTACCATGACTTATACTCCTTAGATTCAGGTAGAGTCCGTTGTATTGGCCTTATTAAATATTTGATAGTATCCCTAGGGAAGATTCCGGCAAAGAATGTTCTAATGGATGTGGTGGTAGCTGACATACTTCCACGGTTTGTGATGTTGCTGTCAAGATCCTAGGGGGAAAAATTAAGAGGCACAATAAAAATAGACTTTTCATATGCAACTATCCCTGTTTGCGGGCAATTTAGAAAATTATACTGTGAAAAAAAGATGAAATATATGATCACAAGCAAATTAAATCCCAGTGATCATCCGATAAATGTTGTACATACAGATTTAGAGTCATTTATTTTGTTTAATGACAACAACTTAAATGATGTAGATAGCCAACTAATAGTTGTAGAAGATGTTCTAGAGATCCATAATTGCATTAGAGAATTTATAGAAAAGGAAAAAGTGAATCTTCCTAGCTCATCAGAAAAAAAATCAGATGAAGCAGTGAAGAATTTAGAACAACCATTGGATAAAGTGGAAGAAAGTATGAAAAAGCATGAAGAAATAGTTCAAAAAATTGAGCCAAAATAGAAATCAGAGTTTCAACACTTGGAGGATGAAAATGGTCTATGGTCCATGGAATTTGATGGTTCCTTGGGGAACTATGGGGCATGCATTGGAATATGGATCCACAACCATTTTCATCGGCAGAATAAGGTCCCTACAAATGTTAGATTGTGCTCTTACAAGTTAGCTTTTGATTGAACTAACAATGAAGAAGAGTATGAAGCACTGATTACTGGCCTAAAGATCTTGAAGAAACTGGGTGCAATAAGGATTGTTGTGTATGGTGATTCAGAACTTCTGATTAAGCAAGTTAAAGGTGAATATCAAGCTAATCGTCCTTGAATGAGACAATATAGGAATGTTGTACTAGGTATTTTGAAAATGTTTCAAGAGTGTATACTTACAGTGGTGCCAAGGAATCAAAATCTCATGGTATATTCATTGGATAAAGCTGCAAGCATTTTTAAGACCCCCATCTTTTCAAACAGGAAGTTTGAGATTCATGTGAAACATCGGCCCACTGTTCCCGATAACTTGCAGTATTGGCAGGTTTTCTGGGATGATAAGCAGGTAAATAACTTTATCCAAGGTGAAGAAGAATTTGAGAATTTTTCCATAGATGAAATTTGTGATAAAGATGACCAGGATATAGAAGCAACTCAGATGGATTTACTATAGTTGAAAGACAATAATATTCCAAAAGGTCTCATACCTTTGCAAGAATTTTTTGACCAAGATGACGTAGCAAGGAAGCCTACATTGATGCCTACGGAAAAGGGTGTTGAAGATGTAAACATTGGGACAATAGACAAACCAAACATGGTTAAACTATCCAAGTCCTTACCTCCTGAGGTAAAGGTTGGATACGTTAAATTACTTTTTGAATTTTCTAATGTTTTCGCATGGGAATATGTAGATTTAAAGGTGTATGACAAGAACATCATTCAACACACTATTTTGAGCAAATCCGATCAAAATACTTTTTGGTAAAAGTTGAGAAGGATAAATCCCGGATTGCTGCCATCAATTGAAAAAGAGGTAAATAGAATTTTCAATTCTGGTATTATTGTCCCGATCATATTTTTTGATTGGATTTCGAATTTGGTCCCAGTAAGAAAGAAGACTGGAGAAGTCTGTCTCTGTATAGATTTCAGTAACTTGAACAAAGTGTCCCTCAAAGACAACTATCCACTTCCAAAAATGGATCATATACTTCAAAGAGTTGTCGGTTCTGCCCAGATGTCACTGTTGGATGGCTATTCAGGGTACAACCAAATTTTGGTGCATGAGGATGATCATAACAAGACAACATTTACTACACCTTGGGGCACTTTCAAATATTTAAAAATTCCATTTGGTTTGAAAAATGCAGGGGCCACATTTTAGCGGGCCATGGACATAGCATTTGCCAATGAAAAATTTGTTTTCTTGGTTGTTTATTTATATGAATTGACAATGTTTTCACATTCTGATGTGAAAATTTTTACCATTTAAGAATTTTTCGAGAGATGTAGGAGGTTCGGAATATCTCTCAACCCAAAGAAAAGCCTTTTTTCCATGGAGGAGGGCAAACTTCTTAGTCACATCATCTCCAAGGATGGGATCCGAATTGATCCTTCTCATGTTCAAGCAATTCAACAGATTGATTTCCCTCTCAGCAAAAAGGAAATACAAGCATTCAATGGTAAGACTAATTTCTTACGTAGATTCATTCCTAATTTGGCAGAGCATCTTAGAGATTTGACAAATATGTTGAAGATAATGATGTGAAGTGGTATGAAGATGTTCAGAAGCATTTCAACTCAGTAAAGTTTGCATTGACTACTGCCCATGTTTTGATAAGTCCTAATTATACTGTTGATTTCATAATATTCTTATTTGCTTCTGAGCACACCATGGCAGCAATCTTGATGTAGAAAAGGGATAAAACAGAGCTACCAATTGCATTTTTCAGTTGCAATATCAGAGATGCAGCCCTTCACTACAAAATAATAGAGAGATAGGCTCTGGCTTTGGTAAAAGTGTTGAAATATTTCAGATTTACATTTTACATTCACATACTCTTGCCTATGTACCTAATGAAACTGTAAAAGAAGTTCTCATGCAGACATACCTAGAAGCTAGGAGAGGGAGATGGATGGCAATTTTACTGAAATATGACCTTGAGGTCAAGCCCACCAAGCTGATGAAAGGTCAGGGCTTAGCCAAGCTCATGGCTGAGTCAAACCTTCATGCTCTAGACATTAACTTCATTTCAGCCTTGTTCGAAAATGAAGAAGAAGTGAATCTCATTCAGGTATCCGATATCTTTTTGTCATCTCCACGATATTCTGAGATTGTTTATGTTTTGCAACAACTAAACCCTCTTGTAGGCATGACTAAGAGTCAAGGCGGATCTTTGAAACTCAAAGCTTCAAAATATTGCAGATTAGACAATGCACTTTACTGGAAGGACCCCAGAGGTGTGTTGCTGAACTGTTTGGTTGAAGAAGAATCTAAGGAAGTGATGAATGACTTCCACAAAGGAGATTGTGGGGGCCACCTATATTGGAAGACCACAACCAATTAAATATTGAGGGTGGGATATTATTGGCCGACACTTTTTGCATATGTCTACAAAGTAGTAATGAGTTGCCACGAATGTCAAGTTTTTCAGGGTAAGAGAAAGCTTCTCCCATTACCTGTTCAACCTATTTCAGTACATGCACCATTTCAGTAGTGGGGCCTAGATTTCATAGGCGAGATTCACCCAACATCATTCGCACAACACAAGTGGATATTGACAGCCACATATTACTTTACAAGTGGATTGAAGCAATCCCAACCAGGCAAGCAACAAATTCAATCATCATTAAGTTTTTAGAAACTAATATTTTGTCCCATTTTGGTTGTCCTACTAAGATTATCACAGATAACGTAACACCATTCAAGTCTAAGTAGATGACTGATTTTGTGACATATATAACATTTAGTTGGGAAACCCTACAACCTACTACCCGCAAGGTAATGGATTGGCAGAGTCCTTTAATAAATCCTTGATCAATATCATAAGAAAATGTGAGAGGCGAATAAAAAGAATTGGTATAAGAATCTGATCAATGCATTGTGGGCAGACCGGGTGAGTAATAAGAAGTCTATTGGTATGTCTCCTTTTCAAGTTGTGTATGGTGTCAACATTGTGTTTCCTTCATCATTAACAGTCCCGGTAATGAAATTGCTGCAAGAAGAAGGGACTGAGGAAAATGACATACATCGTTGTATTAATAAAATGATACACTTTTAGCAAACAAGAGATGAAGTATTTCAAAATACTTCAAAACTTCATGACATGATAAAGAAGATCTATGACCGAAAAATTAAGGAAGACAACTTCAAGGTTGGAGATGTGGTACTCCGCTGGGATGCCATAAATGAGGACAAGGGTAAGCATGGAAAATTTGAGAATTTATGGAAAGGGCCATATCAGATTTCAGCTTGTCAGGGATAGAATGCTTATTTTCTTGAAGAGATGAATGGACAAGAGTTTTTAGGAGGACCAGTCAATGGTAGGCTCCTGAAACACTACCTTTTCTAAAACACATTTTTCGATCAATTTTCCATTTCATTGTAAATATCAGTTACATTTTCTGCAAGAGTGAAGTAGAGAATCATAGGAGTTCGGAGCCCGAAATGAAGGCTATGGAGCTTCACTGATTTTCTGATATTTTAAAAAGTTCAGTTTTCAATCAAATAAGTCATTATTGAGTTAATTTTCAGTCATTTAAATTTGTCTTGAGTCAATCTATTTTTTTGAGTTATCAGTTTTTAGTCATGTTATTAGTTTGAGTTTTTGACCGTATTGGCCCAATGGATAAGGCACTGATCTGCAAAATCCAGATTTCTGTGGTTCTTGACACCTCTTTTAGAGCTATCATCCCCAATAAGGCCAATGCTAGTGTTATTATTTTAATCCTGCCATTAGTGATCAAATTATTTTTTGCATATCATTTTTGGAGTCCCACTCAGAAAATTTTATTCATTCCACTAGGTCATGAAAAAAATTATTCACTGATGGTAGCCCTAGTCCAAAAACATCACTCTTCCTCAAATTCCAATACTTGCTGGCTCATTTTCATACCTTGCTGACTGTACACCATTCATAAATTCAATATTAGTCAATATCATCTTGAAATTCAATCCTTAAAGGTCTCATTAGGTTTTTATGGTTTTTTCCAAGGTCCAATAAACACACCATTTCCATTGAATAAAGCCAAAAAAGTAAGAGAGTGAACAAAATAACTTCTCTTTACCATGTAAAGAATATTTGCAAAGATGTAATTCTAATTCCAAAGTTGTGATTCTCATCCCAAAATGTAATTTTTATTCCAAAAAGATGTAACTTTTATTTCTATTTTGTAGTTTTATGTCATTTAATATGTAATAAGTACAAGGTTCCCAAGGTGCCAACTCAGAGTTCCACATGCCAAAAAAACAAATATTAAAGTGCAAAGAGTTCCTATTCCATCAAAATGATCAATTGTCAAAGGAAAGAAGTCAAAGTGAAAGGTACAGTTTCAAAAGTTTAAAGTGAAAGCAAGAAGGAAAAGTGGGTCCCAAAGCTCAAAACATCCAATGCATCAAGCATAAAGCCCATCCAAAGATCAAAAAGACTTTCATTTTCTCTCTATGCCATCGAGCCATCACTCATACAGTTCAAAAAATCAAATTTGAAAGGATAAAGGTCGAGTTTCTAGGAGACGTTGCGCACCTGGAACAAGGTGCTGCTCACTTGGGACAAGTGCTGCACACTTGGCAGATAGACACTACGCACGCACCAAAGGCGCTGCACACTTGTCCAATTTCATATGCAAGCTCCAAAACCTTGTGCAAGTGTTCCAAAACTTCAGCAAATGATTTCTCCATTTTCTAGCAAGTAAGTAAGACACCATTATGCTCTCATTGCATTTCTTAAGTGCACATTCCATGGTGTCAAGATTTTCATGAGAAATCTCTAGTTTTTCAAGATAGAAAGCCTAGTTTCACTTCCTAATCCCAAATTTGATCCCTGAAGACCCTTTTACCTTAACACATCATAATAAATCCTATCCCTACCCCTATATCATCAAATACCTATCCCAAAGTTCCTTTTCCCTAAACCTTAAGAACTAGGTATTTTAATTTCCTATGCTCTCAAATCTCCATACCTGTAATAAAATTCCTATTCCCAAATACCACAAAATTTCTACTCCTTTTCACCTTCCTCAATTTAATAAGCCCTTCCCCCATTTTCCCCCATCTCCCTAATTTTTTTCATCCTATTCCCCACTCCCTAAACCTACATTTCACTCCCAATTCATCTCCCTAGGGTTTCTAGCCAAGACACTATGGAAGAAGAAAACATAGAATTCAATGAGGAAGAAGAAAGGGAAGAGAGGAGGCCACACAAAGGATGGAGGATCCTAAGACTTGAACCTAAAAACACTAAAGAACTCATGGCCTCTCCTATGACTATGAAATGTTTCAAGTATGTAGGATGCTTTGAATTTTGTGAAAAGATACCAAGTGTCCAACATCACCCTGTTTTGAGTAGGCTTTTCATCTCTAATCTTCATGACAACCAAGTAACCCTTGCTGGTGTCACTTTCACAGTATCCAAAACCATCATAGTAGCTGCCACTAGAATTCCAAATGTTGGTGAAAAATGGTACAAGGAAAAAAACCTGGAGAATCATTACTATGAGCCATACATCAAGCCAAGGTACAAGAATGAAGGAAAAAGGTTCTTTCCTTTCTCTTACCTCCTGGATAGGTATACCTCCATGGTCAAAATCATCATGAAGTAATTTTCTTGTGAAGGAAGGTTCTCTAGACTCTAAATCTACTATATCCGGTTATTAATGCACTTAACAAGGGTCAAAATGCTCAACATACCTTATTTTCTCTCTAGGAACATTGACAAAATGGCATACATTGTTCAAAAGAGAGATTATGACCATCAGATGAAAAGTATTTTTCACCACTCTCTTATTAAGATAATTGTCCTCCATCACCTCAATCAATTGAACATCTCATGGGACACTTTCATAGCTAATGAAATCTTTGCTGCTCCAATAATTAAACATGCTCTTGTTGTGCCTCCACCATCTCATCCTTGCACATCGATTCCTCCATCTCAGCCCACAATACCTACTTCTTCATCAACTCAAACTACTTCACCCATTTCACCACCATCATCACCATTTCACACTCAGATTGGATCATCTAGCATGGCTAAGAACAGTGAGCTTCAAAAGACCAAAGTGGTTGAGATAGAGACATTGGAGAAAACATATCAGAGAGGTCATAGGCAATTGTTTTTTCCACATATTATGGAAGGGGCCTTGCCTTCTTCATCGAAAAAGCAAATAGACAAAGGAAATAAAAATATGATAGAGGCATATATTCAGGAAGAGATTAGGCATGAGGAGGGAAATCTTCATGTTATGGAAATGGAGTTTGACCTTGTTGACTTGAACAGCAAGATGATTCTGAGATCACTAGCACAGTCATCAAGGAAAAAGAAACCAAGATTAGAGAGCTACACACTAATATTTATAGATCTAAATTTGTCATTACCTTTCTTGAGCAAGAGAACTAACAGCTAGAGACCAAACACTTCATTGATGAAGTGAAATTCATCAAACCTCAAAGAGAGGCAGAAAAAGCTAAAGTATTGCTTGAAGACACACTAGAAAAATATGGTGTGCTATATGAACCAGAAGAACACGTGCCAAAAATAAGGCCAAGAACTAGATGCTTGAAAAGAGCCCTAGAACTCGAAAGGCAGAAAGAAAGAGAACTAGCAGATGAGGTCACTCTTAATGAGAAATTTGCAGTGGTAATCAATGAGAACCAGGAGCAATGGCTTGATAGGGCTAACCAACATCTTGAGAAGATCCTAGAGAAAGAAAACAAGGACAATTATTTTCAGATAAGGATGGAAAAGCACTATGCAAAGAGAAACAAAATTGCAAGGTCAAAGCTTAAACAAGCCAATGCAAAATTGAAACCCTAACCATGCAGGAAGAGAAAAGAAGGCTTGATATCCTTTTTGAAGCCTCAGTCCATGCCTAACCCTCATCATTAATCACCATTCAACAAATTTTGGCAAGTTTTGACACACTTTTGCAATTTTTTTAAGTCTTTGTGCATTCCTGGACAGTCATGTGACAGTTGAACTATCAGGAGCGCAACGCCCTAGGAACTGCGCTTTGGTTTGAGGCATCTTTTGGTCAAATGGAGACCATCATTGGATTCATAGCAGGGAAAAAATGTAGGTCAACCAATTTTATAGTATTTATGGTTAAAATGGTAGGTGAGAAAGTAAAAAAACATTAAAAAAATCACAGTTCTGCCTCCTTTTTCACCTTGGCATTGCGCACTTGAGAAGTCTTGGGAGAATCACTTTTTGGGAGGTCAAATCAAGTCAAATATGAAAAATAAGCACATATTTGGAAATTAGACTAGATAAGTCTCTCCAATGAGCTATCATGAGCTCAGTTTGGACACCTACAACCATTTGCAAAACTCAGCTGCAAGATGGAGGGTGCACTTGACACTAGCACTACGCACTTGACCAATGTATGATTTTTCTAAGTTTTCTCTGCAATTTTGATTTTCACCTTGAGAAATCATGTTTTTAATTATGTAATTGATGGAATTAAGTGTAATTATGGTGTTTTTACACTTACTTAGGGTAAGTAAATTAGGTGAAAAGTTTTGATGACATGTATGAATCAATTTGCAAAAAGTGAGGGATGAGTCAGTTTGACCTCCCTACACTCTAGGTATTCAGCTCAGTTTTTGGTGAAATTTCTCTTCCTCTCATGGATTCAACCCCTGAGGTTGGGAGAGGTTGTTCGAGGTATATATCATGTAATTTTTGACTCATTTCACAGGTTAGATGTTGATGCATTGATCAAAGACTCTAGTGTAATCTATTTGGCAGGAAATTAATGAAAAGGTTGCAACTATTTATTTGGGATACCTGTGGTATGGAAATTTAACATTTTTATTCTTATGTCTCATTATATAAGTTTTTTTTGTTTAATGATCCATTTCGTTTCTATGATATGCTGGTTTTTAAGTTGATAAAAATAATATATATCTCATGCTTTGTTTTGGGAAAACCTTCATAGTCTGTTCATTTTCTTCAGTTTAGAAAGAATACATGCTTTGCCTTGCTCTTTCTAGCTCCTGATTAGTCTGATCCATCCCACTTAAGAAACCCTAAATTTTAATGTTTTCTACCTACCTTTCCCCATTGAATCTCTGCTACAGTAATCTTATTTTCCATGACCTAGCCTCTTGGACCTAATCCTCATCCAGCAACCCAATTCAACCAAATCAAACCCCTGTACTTATACCTAGCCTAAAACCCTAATTCATCCAACCCTCTTGGTTTTGAGATCCCTCTCTAGTTTGGCAGGGCTAGATACTAAGCCAAAAGATTGGTCTGTGGTTACCTCTGTTGGGATTTCTTCTTCAGCCTTAGAAATCTGGCGGAGTGATAACAGAATCCATGCTTGTTTAGGGCCTAGTGATATGGTGTGGATCATAGTAAATCCTGGTTCTACTGATGAGGGTGAGGTGGTTTAGCCTAGGGAAGCTCTAGTGGATTTTCGTTATGAGTCCCACATTCATGCTTGGAATATGGCATGAGGGTGATTGGATAAAAGAAAAATTTGGTTCAACAAATCTATGGTTGGGTGATATGTGGAAGTCCCAAACCTAGTTGGCTTTTTCAGTCATTAATAAGATTTCCTTTCCTTGGTATTTTATGTGCAAATGTACTAGTTCATATGTGGAATTTATGGCTGTTGTATCCTTGTTATTTCTAATGATTATACACTGGTTATGAGTATGTTTGATGACAGTGATGATGTATGTCTCTCATAATGTTTTGATTTTTAAATGGTTGAATAATGAATATATGACCTAATATATGATAATTCAGCTAATGTGATATGGCATCAATTCTTCCTAGCGATTCTCAGATAAGTATGATACCCCTATGGTCAGATTTGTTATTATGTCCTAGAGAATGCATATTTGTGACATGTTTCATGAAATTCCTGTCATGGATAGTAGGGGTCCAGTCAAGTCATTGATCAATTTTTTACATTAGTAACTTTATTTTAATTTTATTTATCATTCCTAAAGTTTTCATGACGTTTTGGGCAGTGGCCTGAGTCTCGGACCTGAAAAAGTGGCACAAAATCTGGGGTCATTGGCACAAAACTAGCTAAAAAATTCTAGAGTCGCTGGGATGGCCTTGTTTTGGGAACAATTGGAGGGTTCCAGTCGCACTGTTTTCTTGTCATGGGAGAAAATGGGGTGTTTGGTCACTAAAAAACAATTTTCTTCAGGAGTTAAGCACCTGGAAATGTTGGTTGGTTCGTGGAGGTTCTGTAGGATGTGTGAATGGTTAGTTTGATTATATTATGTTGGTTCCACTTCCTTAAGGTGACCTAGGAGGTTAAATCTCATCATACTAGCTTGTCATCACATGTTTACCCAAGTGGATTGGTTGGCTTGGGTAAATGTGGGAGGAGGGTGTTACATTAGGGAAAATCACCATAAAGGGGAAAACCATTTCAAATTCTTCTTCTTATTAGATTTCAATTGAATGTTTTAGCAAAGAGAGAGCACAATGATCCATATATTCAACGACAAAACTATAAATCAAAATAAACTAAACAACATCCAAGAGATGAACCCAAAAATACTAATAATAAAAAAACCCGATTCAGAAGCCTGCGATCAACTGTGAATATTTGTGGTTACCTGCTAAATTTTGCAATCAACTGATGAAATAAAACCCTAGTTTCTAGCCACATAGAGAGAGTGTACATGTGTATGGTTGAAACTCTCCAACCACATGGATAAGCCTGCGTGCCTACGGTTGCAATTGAAAATTCGTTGTGACAACCCTATGGTTGCAAATCAAAACCTTAGATCACACGTGTGAGCTTCAAACCTTGCAATTTTAGACATGTATGAACCAATCACCACGAACCACTTCAGACCTATGCAAGTTAAACCAAAGAAATAATAATTTTTATGATGATGTCAAAATGAGGGTTACTTGAATTTTATTTATAACCATCCATGGGTGTTAGATTTCCTTTTGGCCCAACTTATCCTTTTTGTGCAAATTTGGGTTTCCATATTAAAATATATTTCCTTAACCAAATTAAATTCTTCTAAGGGCTAGGATGGGTCCTTCTTGATGAGGAAGAATATACAAAGGAGGGAATTTACCCTTGAGATTCCAAAAAATAACACTCCCTCTAAGGTAGGGATAAATTATCGACTGCAACATAGGTCTCATCATAAATATCTCGTCATCATCAAATTTTGCCTTTGCTCATCTCTGCTTATCCCTACATCTCTACTCATCCCTGCTCATATTTGCACTAGTCACATGTTGAACACTCTTGAATACAAAAGAAGTATAATTTTACATTGGAGGGGAGCCCAATATACCACCCTCTATCCATTAGGGAGCCACTTCTACCACCCTAAATCATTTCCAGCGGGAAGCCAATGTTATGACTCAGGAAAATCTGCCAGCGGGGAGCCAATGCTATGATCTGAGAAACTCTACTAGTGGGGGGCCAATGCTACGACCCAGGAAACCAAGTACAATAGAAGGGATACCACTTACCTTATGAAGTAAGGATCATGCCTATCCAACTGGCTAGTGATAATAGGAGGGATACAAATTACCATAAATGGTAAGGATCACACCTATCCTATTATCTGTTGATCTTCCCAACTTGACCTTCAAGAGTAAGTTGTAGAATAATTGCATCTATAGATTGAATGGGATGCCACTTACCATTAGTGGTAAGGATTTAGCCTAACAAAATCAACCATCACCCATTGGCTAGATGGGTGGAAAGAAATATTCCAAATGGGGTATACTCTACTAGACCAAGACAGAGAAGCAACATCTTCCACCCTATGGGTGACAGATAGGGGTGATACCCTATTGTACAAATATTTCTCAATGCCTGTAATCCTACATCTCAATTCCTCACACTGGGATATCAAAAAGGGTAGAAGAGATGGATCAGTGTCCTCGATCATCTTAGAACCTTATCCAGGAGGGTCACATCCATATATCCATGCTACTCTTTTTGTCAATCAGAAACATATCAACATGCTCATATATGGTACCGAATTAACCAACCGACTGAAGAGTTCAATCAAACAACCTTATACATTACTATAAGAAACAATCCTATGTTTTCCTATTCATTTAGGACATCAAATAAAGTATTATATTAGAACAAATATATGTCACAAAAGGATACCTTATTGATCCTCCCTCTCATGGAGGCAACAACCATAATCCTAAGCTTGTCTCTTACAATAGCACCTTCTCAATCTATGAAGATATCTTTATCCCAGCTGTATATAATATTATCTGCCAATCAAATCCCACTCTTGTCATTGAAAAATATCTCTTTCATGTTTAGAACTTTCCCAAACAACTCTCCAAATAGTTTCCTTAACCAATCCTCCCCATAGTTAGCCATGCTAGCAACAATGTACTCAACCTCGGTCATGCGTAAAGCTACAAACTTTTATTTCCTGCTCATCCATGATATCATTGTAGATCCCAAACTAAAGAAACACCCATGTGTGTTATTTCTGTTTGAAACCCAATCATTAATGTATCCATGCATACTCATATCTCCGGAAGTATATCTCACAATATTTCATCTCGAACTTAGAGGCCAACTCCCTCTTACGCTAGATCATCAGAGGCTCATTACCTATCAAGAATGCAATGTAAACATACAAAATCAAAATCAAAGGCATACCTTGAACTAACTTAGAGGTTCAGATCAAAAATACTTCTAGGCTTCAACAGGTAACTGACAATGCAAACATTCCAGGCTCAGGGAGCTTGCTTTAAACCATTTCTTTCTGCTCATAAAACTATCCAACATCTACTTCAAATTTGTAGGTATGTCATACTCCTAGTGCGCTCTTGGTATCATGCATAATATTTTAGTTTTTTTATCCTACAAGATCAACCACACACATAGGCCTTCTTATGTGCAGTTTGAAGGCTTTAACCGCACCCTTAAGTCTTTCTCACAACGATTTGGGTTTGGACTAGGAGAAACATTCTTTGCTCAAACTATAACTTTCCAAAACTTCTTCAACAATATCGGATAGTTATTCATGGCTAAAATTCTTCCTTCAACAATCAAGTGTCTTCTTTTGAAATAATGATAGGTGTTGGGATCTTAGCAAGAGTATCTCCCTTTGAATGGGAAGCCTCTTTATCATCATTATTCATGAAATCACTACATGTCTATCATAATATTGTCATGGTATAATAAACCTATTAGATTAAAAACTATATAAGGTTCTTAGACATTTTTCATAACAATTCATCATTAGTTTCTTCATCATCACATATGAGCATGTCATCAAATATTCATCAAGGGTTAGTGTCATATAAGTGTATCTTCATACTTCGAGGATCATGATCACAACATCGAGTGAGGGCATCCAATTTTACCACTTGTCATATTTACTAAGCTCAACACAACCTTACCAAGATCAACAAGAGTATCAATATTATTGTCACATTTTCATCATGCTTATCACAAGCATTAACAATAGTATCAAGTCACCATATATTAAGATCAACGTATCTAGCCTTCTTTATGATATCGGGAAATCCACCATGTTTAAAATGTAAGATGCTTGACAAATATCGAGAGCACCAATATATAACATGTACTAGAAATCAAACCTACTTTCATATGCATGCATGCGGGTGATATTATTGTCATACTTTAGGGCTTACCTTGCCATCCAATATTTTAGCTAATGACATACCTTGTAATACTAAGACACCTTGTAGATTTTATTTGTCATAGGAAGTTGTAGCACTATCTCATTGCTTCTTTCACTTGCTCTCTTTTCCCCAAACTTAGATGATCCTCCAAAGGATCGACTTATCACATCTCATCTGGAGGCTAGAAGTATTCAAATACTAAAATATGTAGGAAGCAATAATCATAAAAATAATAGAGTCACAAAAAAGTAACATAAATATAGAAGGTAATTATCTTTAACGAGAGGTGATCATATCCCCCTTGAGACAACCTTCAAGAGTCATTACTGTCCGTTATCCATATAAATAAGTTTCCTTCAATATATCCAATTTTCTTCATAAAAAACTAGGCCTAATTGAGACTATCCCAAATAGGGTTATACTGAATCTGTCACAAGTTCTAGAACAACTCCTCATTGACTATACTAGAGTTTAAATACTACAAACCTCAAGATTTTTTTAGGGTTTCTTCCAAACACTAGCCTTATGATATCCATCAAAATCTAATAACCATAATGCGTAGGGTTTCCTTCAAACCCTAGAATTATTTTAGGTCTCCTCCATCTTCTCTTTCTCCCATCCATGTTGTCTTCACATGGATCATCTTAATAACTTTGCTTTACACCATCTTTGGTACCATGTTAATTTTTCTTAGGGCTATATTTTTCTTTGCTTTATATAATTTCATTTCATTATTTTAATCATTTAATTAACCCCATATCATCATAACATTATTCAACAACATATGAAATTATATAGAAAAAACAATATCATCATCAATGCAACAGAACATAAAGGAACAATAGAGTAAAATACTTCAAACATAGAGACACCAGGATTAGTAGGAGACCATGGAAAAATCCTACAAGGGGGAAACCCTTTCAAATTATTCTTCTTATTAGATTGTCATTAAATGTTTTAAAAAAGAGAGAGTACAATGATCCATATATTCAACCACAAAAATATTCAACAAAATCAACTAAGAAACATCCAATAGAGGAACCCAACAATTTTAATACTTAAAAAACCTGATTTAGAATCCCACGATAAACTAGTGAAATAAAAGCCTAGTTTCTAACTACATAAAGAGAGTGTACATGCATGTAGTTGAAACCCTCCAAACACATGGATAAGCTTGCTTTCCAAAAGTTGCAACTCAAAATTCCCTGTGGAAACCCTGCAGTTGCAAATCAAAACCCTAGATCACATGTATGAGCTTCATACCCTGTGATTTCAGATGTGTACAAACCAATTTTCGCAAACCATTTCGGACCTGTGTGAGCCAAACCGAAGAAAGAAGAATTATGGTGAATATTTCCAAATGAGGGTCACTTGACTTATATTTATATCCATGCATGGGTGTTCAGTTTACTTTTGGGCCAACCTATCCTTTTTGTGCACATGTGGGTTTCCATATTAAAATATATTTTTCCTTAACCAAATTAAATTCTTCCAAGGCCTAGGAGAGGTCTTTCTTGATGAGGAAGATTTTATAAAGGAGGGAATTTATCCCTAAGCTGCCAAAAATTAACACTATCAAGTGATCTTACCTCCATCCACTTTATGACATAGTCTATACATACCGAAATATATGTCTTCTATTGAGATGGCGGATGTAACATCCCTAAAAAAAAAAAAAAATAACCACGTAACTTATAAGTAAATATTACAATACTATTTTTTAACTTTTTATAAAGATTCGGTTTAATGGAAAACTGATTCTTGATAACGACCGAGCACTCTTTATTTACTGGGTATGTTACATGTTCATCGGGGAGGCAGAGTTCGCCCCATTTCAAGTGCTGCTCATCACTACTGGAAGTCATTCATTTGTAGGCATGCAGAGAATTTTCCAAGGAGTGCCCTCTCATTTGCTTAAATCGACCTTATTCGTTGGTGTCCAATACCCCATTTGCCCAGCTGGAAACACAAGGCACTGGTAAATCTTTGTTTTTCTTTCCATAAAAAAACTCAAGATTTCAGATAAGTTTGGTAGCAGCAGGGCTGAGTTCATTGTGTATGTTTTAAATGGTCATTTGACGCTAAAGATAGGTGCACATACATCTTAATAATTTAACCAGGGCGCTGGTATGCATTCCATTTTGCAAGCCTGCTAGATAAATGTGTATTTGTTCATATCATTAACCATATGTTTGTTTGTGGGAATCCTTCCTTATGCTACGCTCTGAAAATCACTCATTTGGAACTTTGTTGGAGTTGTAATCAAATTTTCAGAAGTGCGGCAGATTGCGCACAAACTTTTTGACATAAGACTTGTGAGTTTTTTTTTTTTTTTTAATATTTTTAAAAATATCTGGGGCAAAATTTCTCATATCCTTTGCATTCTAGATTTAAATTGGTGAATTCAGGGTGGGCTCACTCCTAAATTCATCAAGTATTGCTTCATCATGGTCTGTAAAATTAGATTCTAATTTTCAAGCTGAAACATTTGATGAATTACTGATTTTGACGTTGCTTGCTAACCGTTTTACGAAATGTGTGCTTGAAAACTTCGCATTTAATGCGTTTTCTGGAAAAGAATTCTACTAAATTTTTATAAAGAAAATATATCTATCTTACTGTTATCTATCTACAACAGTAAGAGATAAGTTACACTTAGCTTGTCTTTATATAAATACATACAACAGTAAAAGATATTGATTTTAGTGAATTACCATATTGTTCTTATATGATATACCTTGGTAAAA
This sequence comes from Pinus albicaulis, assembly GCA_034641835.2. Lineage (NCBI taxonomy): Eukaryota > Viridiplantae > Streptophyta > Pinopsida > Pinales > Pinaceae > Pinus > Pinus albicaulis. The sequence continues at coordinate 603,166,258 of CM076583.1, forward strand.
GATTATTAGAAAATAGAAAGAATACTAATGATCTTTCTCATATTTCTTGAGATAAGAAAATGATATTTGCTATTTTCGAAAGAATATATTTATCTTGAGAGTAGAAGATAAGTCCATTGTGTTAATTCCTTTGCAAGGGTTTGCAAAGGTTACATGTTAACTGTGCTATTATTTAAAAAAAAGGGTCTATCTAGCTCTTATCCCCAAAACAAGGGTTAGTTAGGGTAATTACTTTAAAAAGGATTTTCTTGAATAGATTAAAGAAGGTAACTCTTTAATATAAATATTTATATAATATTGGATAACAAGAAAATAGAATATGCATGCTCTTTATTTTAAAAGAGATTTTCTTGAATAGATTAAAGAGGGTAACTCTTTAATATAAATATTTACATAATATTGTATAAGTGAGAAAATAGAAGATGCATGATCTTTATTTTTAAAATGGATTTTGTACTCATTTAGTTTAGGAAATGAGAAAAAATCCAAGGTATTTTCTTGAGAATGAATATAGAGGGTAACTCTTTGAAATATTTTCAGGTGTAGGGAAGAAGAAAAGAGAAGTTTCTCACATTCTATACATTAACCATGTTGTAAATAGTAATTATTTAATAAATCCATGGATAGTTTACCATGGTATTGGTAAAGATTAATTAAGAAATCCATGAGTTTCATAAATCCAAGAATAGTTTACCATGGTATTGGTACAGATTAATTAATAAATCCATGGATAGTTTACCAGGGTACTGGTAAAGAAATGTTGAGCTATCTTAATATTTAGGAGAATATGTGAGTACCTTTATGATATCAAAACTAATATGTTAGTTCTTTTGGAATAAGGTCATGCATAGGCATGAAAAATATGTATTAACTTTCATTGGAAATAATATACATGTTCGTAGGTGGGAAAGATAGCATGTTGTGTTAAACTACATTGGAAATGATTGTTAGTATAATATTTGAAAAAGAAGACATGTATTTGTATGCTTAATTGCATAGTCTTACAAAAAAGAAAACATATGTTTACATGCTCACTTGTGTTGAGATTTCCTTTGGGAAGACTCATGAAGGAAGCTATGTGCTTCGTTGTGTAAGCACTCCTTTGGGGAGACTCTATGAATTTGCATGCATGGAAGCAACATTTACTATGTTAGCTTGCATTTCATGCACTAAAAGTAATAGCTTAAGTGTTAGCTATTTTGATTAAATTTATATAAATCGCATGCACGAATATCGTAACTAATGTATAAGTTTATTCTAAATATATTCTGGGAAGATGTAGCTATTGTCTTGCAGAAATGTGTGCTTATGCGACGTGAACATTAGTTAATGTGATTACTTATAACTAGCACATATGAGGTATTGTTAAAGGGAGAATGTCAAGGTACTTTACTTGCATGTCATGTATACATGACTAGATGGAGAAACTACTATAGTATAGATATATGAAATTATTTGTTATACTTTATGAATCTTGAAATCAATGTACGTTGAAGGTAACATTAGCAGGGTATGATGGTGAATGTATAAAGGAAATATTATGCTTAACCCGGTGGCAGGTAAATGTTTATGCTTCATGCCAAGATGAGTGCGAACTATTGGATGATCTAGTGTACGATGGACCATTGTAGGTACAACCATGCCATCGAGATATGTAGATATGAAGACCAGAGGGTAAATGGTATCATATTTATTGTAATGGCTTAAAGCTAGATATTTGTATATTTCCTTGTAATATTATATAAACGATGGTTAAGGGATGGTCTCCGTTATAAGCCATTGAGTGATGGGCTGAACACCCTCACGAGCGTTTAATAATAAAATTAAACGTTTGCTGGTTTTCACCCTACGGGGTTTCCAGGGTATATTGGTGTTCAATGATGTGATTGATTATTGTGTCAAGTTGATGATGTTGATTCCTTTCTTGTTATGATGTTCATAATGGCAAGTATGTGATGACTATATGAGTAATGAAATGAGTGGTAGGTCACATCACACAGTATTATGTTAATGTATTGTAATAGAGGTTGTTAATGGTTAAGGAGCTTACTATTATTATTCTAAGGTTACGTTATAAACTGGTAAAAATTCTATGTAATGAAGATTAAGGAATACTTAGTAGTGAATGGATAGTTACCCATGAGTAACTTGTATAAATTTTTTTAACTCCTTACATTTCCTTGTGAAGTTATCGGTGTATGTTACAGGGGATTAACTGGCTCCAAAAAATCTAAAGACCATCTCTCAAATAGTTCCATCACCAGTTTAGGATGTAACAAAATTTAATATGATTAAGTAGGATGACCCATCCTTAGAAAAATTTGATATCCTTGCACATATTTCCTTTCATCTCGAAACACAGTAGGCCAAAAATAACCCATCTGAAGCACCTTATGACCCATTCTTCTGTCTGCAAAATGTCCTCCACAAGGTACATCATGACAATCTTTAAGAATACCATGAATATAAAACTCCCTCACACACCTTCTAATCTGCTGATCAAAACTAGTGTGGAAGTGGTAACCATCTAACAAAAAACATCGAGCACTTTTTTGAATACTTTTTCTCTTTTCCCCGGGATAAAGGTGATGAGGAAGATTTCTTACAATAAGGTAATTGGAAATGTATGCATAGAAAGGAAAATAAGTGGACTCTAAAAAAAGGTACTCATCTAGGAAAAAATCTTCAATACACAAATCATCAATAACATTAGTCAATCTAGAAAGAAAATTTGCAACAACATTATCCTTCCTAGATTTATCTACAATAGTAATATCAAATTATTCGATTAACAATAACCAACAAGTAACCCTAAAATTAGTCACTATATTATTCTTTAAAAAACGAATAACAGAATGGTTAGTACAAAATTCTGATAACCAATAATGTAAATTCTAAAGTTGTTGATAGCATGAATAGCAACATGAAACTAATTTTTTATCACCATATAATTTACCTCTACCAGGGTCAAGTTCTTGTTGATATAGTAGATGGCATAAGTTTTATTCTTGTACTGCTCACCTAACGCAATTCCAATGGCTATATCATAAGCATAAATGGATATGTGAAATGAAAAAAATCCAATTGGGTCATTGTAAAATGGGAGTTGTTGTTACACATATTTTTAGTTCTGCAAAAGCGTTATTACACTTGTCATTCCATTCAAAATATTTATCCTTTGTTAATAGGGAAAATAATGGGAATGTAATATTGGAAAAATTTCTATAAATCATCTATAATAACCTGCATGCCATAAAAATATGCATACCTCCTTCTAAGACTTAGGACTGGGAATTCTCAAAATTACACCAACTTTTATTGGATCAACCTGTATACTTGCAGCAAAGAGATAGTGACCTAAAAAAATACCTTCATCTATCATCACATGGCACTTCTCAGTACTAAGACAGAGGTGTGTTTGTAAGCAAAAATCAGGAATTTTTTCAAGGTTGTGAAAAGCTTCATAAAATTCATTCCCATAAGGTGAAAATTCATCCATAAACATTTCCAGAAAAACATTAACCATATTAGAAAAAATTCCTAACGCTACTCGTTGGAAGGTTGTAGGTGTGTTATGAAGTCCAAAAGGTAGGACCTTGTAGGCGAATGTACCCCAGGGGAAAGTGAAGGTAGTTTTTTCTCAATCCTTAGGAGAATATGAGTTTGATTATAACCACTAAATCCATCCAGAAAAGATTTTTTTTTTTATACCAGATATAGTATATAGGAATTGATCAATAAAAGGCAGTGGAAAATGATCCTTTTGAGTGGCTTTATTCAACTCCCTATAGTATACACAAACCCTCCACTTTCCATTTTTCTTAGGGACAATAACAAGTGAAGATACTCGTTGACTGTCAGAAATTGGATAGATGAAATTTGCATTTAAAAGATTTTGAAGTTCCTCCTTAACAATAATTTTCAATGTTGGATTCATTCTACATTGAGGCTACTATATAGGCCTAAGTAGATGTGATTAGTGCAAAAAATACGATGGATACCCTTAATTTACTTATAATCCTACACACAATATTCTTTAATATTTCTTTAATATAGGGGATAAATTAGGATTAATATTTAAGGCCTTCCCAAGTTCTATTTCCACTAGAACACCCTTAACACTGGGTGTCGTAGGTATTTCTTCTATACCAGAATTATCAAGAGTTTCTTCCTCGGTAGATTTGTCTATCACAAAAATTAACAATCAATATTTTGATAATGTAAAAAAAGAAGGGTCATTAATGAAGCTATTAATAGTATCATCCTCAGTCTCATGTTTAAAGTGTAGGGATTTTTGTACAATGATTAGGGGACATGTATCAATTTATTCTAATTTAAACTCAAACCATAAAAGATTCTCACATTCAAAACTGGGTTTATCCAAAAGATGAATAACAATATCCTTGGTAGTGTTACCATCATAGATGTTCATGCACCCATATCTACATCTAATAAAAGCATCTGCAGTGGCCAACCATGGCCTTCCTAGAATTAAAGGATGCCCCCATAGGCATGTCTTAGCCTATAATACCACAAATATACTGGATGCTTCCAATAATCTACTAAAATAATAACATGCTCCAATATTATTTCAGGGTGGATCTTAGACCTATCTGCTAATTCTAAATTAGTGGGATTTGGCCTCAGATTATTAAGGGAAAGTAGTTCAATAGTTTACCTAGTTATTATATTGATTACCACTCTTAAGTAAATCAAGGTATTTTGAAGAGATGTTCCACCAATATGAAAAAATATTCCTGGTTTCCTAGGATCTCAATATTTGGAAGGTGTGTTATTCCCTATCATTAATTCTGATAATTTTCCAATCACATGTACCGTAGGGGGATCCTGAGATTTTATACCTAGAATTTTAACACAAATCATTAACTATTTAGACTTATATTGAAACATCGCAGATTTCTTGAAGTTTTTTAACTCCTTTAAGAGATTAGATTCAAAATTAGGTGTATTCTTGAATTCAGTTAATCCTTTAGGGTAAGGGGGGTGTAAATAAGTATCAAAGCCAACAACTATTATAGGTCTCACAACTAGAGTGGCATCAACTGTTACAGGGACATCAAAGGTGTTGCTAGCTATTACAGTGGTGTTAGTAGTTGCTCTAATTTTTACAACATTATGGTTATTACCAACTATTTCAACGATGTTAATAGAAACATTAGCCGTAACAGATTCATGAGTATTATCAACTATTTCATCACTAGTGGTAACATTGACTGTTATAGTCCGTTGCTTCTCTAAAGAACCTTGTATTAGTTTTATTCTTTTGATAAATTTTATTCCTCATCTTCTATAATAACATGATAAAAAATGAAGTTTATTATCCTTCCTAATTGTAATTGTATTTCATTGCATTCCACATGTGAGATAAAATAACTAGGGAGAATTGGCATTTTAACTTGTTGTACTGCTTTATTATTGGATTAGGGTTAAGTTGTATAGGTAGTTGAGGGCATAATGGATGTCCACTGATAGGTACACTAGAGGGAAGTTGTAATTGTTGTTGTTCCATATAGACATGAATTTAGTTAGGAAAATGAGTTCCTCACCATGGATGAGGCCATGAAGGAGAAGGCCATTAAGGCCAGAGAACAAGATATTAGAGCAAAGGGGGATTAGGAGGCTACCAAGGGGATAATATATATTGCATTATTTTGGAAATTTTTTGAGTACCATACATATGAAACCAAGAATTAAAATAAATTAAATATACTTGCATTATACCTAATGACCTAGACTGCTAGGGCTTCTTAGTGCCAATGGAATGTGTTGCTTTAGTATCCTCCACTTTCTCCTTATAGATAGATTTCAATCCAGTTAATGGGGGGAATTTTTCGTGGAATGATCCTTTTCACATATGTTGTAGATGTTAAGTGGGAATTCCCTTAGATGATTCTTCTTCCTACACTGAGAGAAGAATATAGCTAGAGCTTTATATACTTACATCTTTTTTTGTTTTGGATGTAACACATCAAAATAAGAGGAAATTCGACTCATAATATTAGTTTTAAAACTCTCTAGCATGTTTCTAATTTCTACTCGTGTTTTCTCATTATTGGATGAATTTAGAATCTTGTTAGAAGTATCATATGTCATGGTATTTATCCTTTTTTATCCTCTAAAACTCCTTTTACAAAGTTGAATAATTTTATCACAAGGTTCCTTGGATATATCTCCTTTCCCAAAAATGTTTAACATGTCAAGGTAGTCATATCACATTTCTTTGATCAAGATTGTTTTAACTATCTCCTTGTCTAGATTACTATGTTGAGATCTCTATAGATTATACTGAAGGTGATCAACATACTCTTCCAAGTTTTCATCTAGAGTCTGAGTGATCCTAAATAGCTCATCACTCTGATCTCTGGAACAAAAATAGTATTGATACTTCTCTAAAAAATACTTCATCCCATCGGAGGAGGTGATGGATTCTCCACCGAGTTCCATAAACCGTCTAAGTGCAAATCCCTTTAATGTAGCTGAAAATAATATTAGATTTAGTTCATCGGTGGTGTAATCATAATTCCTATAGAGGATGTTGAATTCAAAGAGAAATGCATTTTAATATTCTATAATTGTTCCCTGAAAATTAGGAAGTGCAGACAAAGAGACGTTCTTCATTGGGGACTGTCCCTAGAGATTTGAAATGGAGAACTCAAAAGTAGTTAATGAAATTCTTACCATTTTGTTCTTCCTATAATCTTGAGGATTTTGTACAACTATTATGGGTGGTCTCTCTTTAGAAATGGAGGTTTATTAGGATGTTTAAGATGTTCAGGTTTCTCAAACTATTCAAATTATCCAGGTGGTCCTAATGGTTTCACGACACTTTTGTGACAACATGTTCAAAATATTTTTTCACAACACTACCTAAATTTGGGATGTACTAACCAAGTGGATGTTCCTCTAGACTATATTCCCAATCATGATCATCTATATCTCCTTATCCTTATATCGAGCCTTGATATCCTTCCCCCACTGATACAGATGGGAAGGAAATGATAAGGCTTGTCTACAACATCGAAGGTTCATAAAATTCAACCTCCTTAATATGTGCACCCAACACAGATGACTCAAGGGAGGTTGGACTCTATTGAACAAATGTTCCTAGTCTTTTCTTCTTAGGCGTTACTCCACGAATAGACGTTTTTGCTTCAAATTTTGACATGATATCTTGTATATTTGTTACTCTTCCCAAATCCCGATTCTTCTTCTTTCTCCCTTGTCCTCTTCTACCTACATGGTTAGTTTCTTTGGGGGCACTGTATTTTTATTCTTCAATATTGATGCAATTAAATCCTATGTGACCTAACTCCTCACGAGCCTGAGCCCACTTCAAAATTTCAAAGCGATGCACATGCTGTTACCTCTCATATTACCGTCGGAAAACCTCAGATCTAGGAGCACATAAAGCACACTCTCAATCAATGCATGCAATCAAGCTAGTCATAGATATGTACCTCTAACAAACTCCCCAGAAACAATGCCAAAATGTTGGGTGAATAAATTATCATTTTAATCATAACAGTCAATCCAAGTCACATAAATTTTCAACATGAGTAGGTTTTTTTTTAAAGGCTATCATGCAAAGTATATGCAGGAACATATGGAAAATAACAATAATTAAATAAAAAACAATCACTGAAATGTCACTTTGAGCACTCAAAGCACTCCTGTTGTCGCACCTCAAACCTTTATCACACTTATAGAAAGAAAATACACACAGTTGCAGAATAAATCACACTCAGTCACACAATCATTCTTATTGAAAATAAACAACACTCCTATAAAACACTCCAAATTCAAACAATTTTTGAAACACTCATTCAATGGAATAAACAAACTAAGGAATTGTAACAGTAATCAAGTATCTATTAACTAATGAAGGGATTGGTCCAGGACCTATGTTGTTACACAATAATAGAGATTATAATTCTGCAAATATTCAATGCATGAAAAAAATCTGTAACATTAATAGTAAATCATACATAAACCATTATTGAGAGAAAGTAAATACACAACTATAATACTTGTCTAACCAGTGATCCTCGCTAAGAAGGAGGCCCCTTACTCCTTAGTAAGGGCTGGTAATTTACACAACATACAAGATAATCAAGAGAAAGATATGGAGACACAAATGGTAGAGATTCACAATAATGAAAAGTAGTAGTACAATATTATAATGTTGGTACTACCCCTTTTATCCTATCAATGCATGCAACGCAGGCAGGGAGTGCATTCTTTTATAATTTCAAAGTACATGCTTGATTTAAAAAAGCAAGTTCATCATGATAATATCTTGATTCTCATGTGATATAAATCAAGTATATACAATAATTGTTTAATAACAAATAATCCTAGTCAAAACAGAGTATAACATATTTTCTAAATTACAATTGTTAGAATGAATTCTTAACGCAAGTGCACGAAAATAGATCACTTTAGCTGCACATGAAAAAAAACCCTAAAAACAAATACGTTTGTCTAACTTATTTAGATCTACAATAGATGGTCGACACAAATGAAAAACAAACCCATATCTATGCAATAAAAGCAGCTAAACAGTAAAATGAAATAAGAGTTTCTCCAAATATCCAATGGACAAGATAAGATTTATAAAGAATTTTTATATTATGTTAATACCTGGGAAGGGAAAAAAGAATGATGTTACCAGTCCCCCTCAATGGGATGGGTTCTTGGCTGTCTTCAATGCTTCAGCTTTAGAGTTTCTCTCTCTCAATGGTGTAGAAAACCCAACATGTGTAGAACTCAAAGGGAGCTCAATAAGCAAAAAGAAAATAAAAGTAATCAAAGTATGACAATGATAAGAGGATCAAAGTCCGACCATGATAAAAGGATCAAAGGTAAAAAATGAATGGAAAACCCTCCTATTTATAACAAAATATTGAGTTATCCTTGATAATGGTGCATAATAAAATATTATTAACCAAGATCTAAATCTAACTTCTTGGAATATTTTATTATATTTTGTTGGAGGAAAAATGAATTTAAATTGGTTAAATCCCTTTATTTAGAAATAATAAACAAATAAATGATTTATTTATAATTTCAAAGATGGGGTTAAGGAATAATTTAGCAAATAATGATTTATTTTACTATTCCTAAATGATTTAGTCAAATTTAACAAGGAATATTAATTAAATAATGATTTAATTAATTATTCCTAGAGAATAATAAGATAAATAATTATTTATCTAATTATTTCTCATTAATTGGGTTAAATATGACCAGGAATATTATTTAAACAATGGTTTAATTAATTATTCCTAGAGGAGATCAAACAAATAAGTATTTACTTAATTATTCCTCATGGGGTTTCCTATTTGGACCATAAATAACTTAATAAACTATGGTTTATTAAATTATTTCTTATAGTGAAAGCAATTTTACTATGGTAAAATTGGTCTTACATGGTGTATTTTGATCCATCTAATTGTAAATGGTTAGATGACAAAAAATTGGTGTAACAGATTGCCCCCCAACATGCAAGTGTTAGGAGCTAATCGTATGACCGAAGTACGTTGTAAGAACACAATCACTAGACACTAAAGGGGAGTCATAGAGAGAGAGGTACATAGGCAAAGTGAAGCGAGAGAGGACAATAACATAAGGGGCGAGACCTACCAATGAAATAAGTCTCCTTTAATGTTTGAGTACCTATTCTTAGTGAGGCAGGGGAGGCATACCTATGCCCGCCGAGATGAAAGAGTACAAATAATAATGGTGTGCCCAATAAAATGAGACTAAGCTATAAAGTACATGATATTCTAGTGTAAACATGGGCCAGACAAAAATATAATGGATCCCACATACACACTGCGCCTGGGACAACAACTAGGACTGAATATAATAATATATGAGTACATGAGATATAATAACAACCAGAGAAGCCCTGATAAACAGGTAAGGGTTCTGAAAATATGAATGGATCATCTAAGTGATACATGCATGCTAGAGGTGCAACAATCGGCTGGGGCCGAAACCATCAAATATATGGAGCTGCATCTGAGGATGTAGCATAAAATGAGGTCATCCAAGCATGTGGGGGGCTACCTAAAGGGCCACCCCCTCATGATGTCTGAAACATCTCACACACACTCGGGCATCACTGGATTAATCTGCTGGATCACCGAACTATCGAGTATACGATTCTCGATCATGCTGAAGTGGAGTGGATGAGAAACAATCAAGTTAAAGGGAAATAAGGATCCCCTTTTCCTGATCTAAGGAACCATAAAATAATGGAAGATGGAACCAAGATACACTGCCCCCTAGACCTATCTTCTGGAATGATTGTGCTAATGTTGACAGAAGGAGGTCCGCCATAGGTGAGGAAATGAGGGTCCTCAAATAAGGCACGAGAGATCATAGTAGAGAGACTCATGGAATGACACCCAAGATAACGATGGAATGGAGGATACTGAGTAGCAAATAGACAAATACCCTTGTCAGAGCATAAAAAATCATGGATGACCTAGCAGCGTCTGACTCAACTCCTGAGGGGATGAGGGTTAGTGAGACCGGAGGCCAAAGTGGGCTACACGAGAGAGGGAAAAATCATGAATGGATGGAATACTGTAACATGAGGCAAAGGGACTTAGGACAGACTCCATGAATGCGATGATGACTCAACTCAGATTCTCTGATCAAGGGCGACTTGATGATGCCGCCACACAGCATAGGCCCGATGGGGACCATAAATACATGAGAAAAATAAGGTTACTCATGATGAAAATCAACATACACATCAAAAAGTATGAAGGCTAAGTGGTGCCCCAAGTACAAGAGGCACAAGTGAAAAAAATTGATTTTGAGAGGAAACGAAGTGACCCTTCTTGGAAAAAAGGGTTCAAGATGAAGTATCAAATCACCAGAAACAAAGGGATGCCCATTTTAGAACTCGGTGAGAACTTTCCAATGGTGCTAACAATTCGTCAAACGGAGATATGTTTTGGTCGAAATTGGAGAAAGAGAAATTAGGATTTCTCTTTTAATAGGGGAAGGCCCTAAATCTTGTGACGATCGTAGTGGAAAAAATGACCATTGGAAACAGGATCCACAACTTTCAGGAAGGTGGCCTTACTTGAATAAAAGGTGGCCTTAATGCTTCTTGGAATAATGGTTCCTGGTGAAGAATAAAGGTAAGAAAGGAATACAGGAATGAACTGTTGAGCCCCAAAGATGTCCTTTTCTTTCACCAAATTCCATTTCATTTTCTTTGTCCTTTATCAATTATAGGCTTAAAATATCAATAGGACTGATTAAAGTCACTTTAGGAATGCATACAATAACTGAATTACTAAACTTTTGTGGTCTTGTTGTTGTAGTGATTTTTGACTAGACTTAGCTACAAAATGCAGCCATTCTATAGCTAGTCGCATATTCCGCAACTATATTTATGTTCACATAGGTTACATGTGTCACTTAAAGGAAAAAATCATATGGTTGAATTCCAGAACTCACCTACATCATTCATTTCCCTCTACAAAGTCTGAGCAAAAATATGCAAGTGGTTATTGACGTGGAAGAAACCAAAACTAAGAAGTAGACTTCTACCAGGACAAGGACTCTGCAGATGTCTTCAGCAAAGTACGAGGCCCTAACAGGAGTTCTAATTTGATTTTTATTGAAAAATACACTTATCCCTATTTCTTCTCAATGACAGTTATGTATTTTGTTTATTATGTATTTTGTTTATAAAAATAACTTGGGGAACCGAGAGACAGTTAGCTAGTTGATGTTTTGTTGTTAAGTTGTCCAAGACTGTAATACTCTGTTTTTGGAAGCGTTTTCCTTTAATGAAAGAAGTACAACTTTAATACATGATCTGAAGCAATCTTGAGGAGATTCGTGTGCCAATCCGATGGTAGAGGGCCCCTACTGTCTGAAAGGCTTTGTACATTTTTTTTAGATAAGTAACTTTAGCTCTGTTTCGTTCTTAATTTAGGCAGTTTTCTGAACTTCATGTTTTATGCTTACTTACATCGAATAGTGCAGTCAATCTTGTTCTCATGAATTGTTCCAAAATATCACTAACACTGAATGAGATAGAGCTGTAGTATTTTGAAGGCTAATTGCGTATTAGTTAAGTTCTGTTCATTGCATTTCAAGTTTTATTAGCTAGTTGTATTCTAGTTCTGTTAAATTCGACTTAAAGGCCTTCATTATTTACAAACTGCTCTTGTTCTTAGTCTCTTCTAACACATTATTATCATATGGAAAAGAATTAGTAATATCATTTTGAGGTCTTGACTGTTTTGCAATTTCTCATAATTTTACAAACAACCTTTTTCCAAAGCTATTCCAAGAGATCTCAAACCCTTGAATGAGGCTTAATAGTAACATTTTGAGTTGCAGAATGGGTTGATTTTAGTGTCATAAGTTAAATTAGCATAGATTTCCTTACTATGTTGCAGATAATATTTTCTCAACGTGTTCCAACAAATTTCTAACTATGGATGAGATTTTCTCTGTGATATTGTAAGTTGTTGTTTATTTAAAAGAACCTCATTGCATCAAACTTATCCTTTTCTCAAGTTGTTCCAACATACCTCTAATGAAATGAATTGGACTGAGTTAATGTTATGAGTTACTTTTCTTGTCAAGCTTTGCAATTGGTGAATTAGCATTTTCTGTTCTTAGGCGTCATAGATAATTTAGAGTAGATTTTGCTCTGTTTTAGTGTGACCAATAACTTCTCTTTGCCAACAATTTAGTTCTTTCCCTGTTAGCACAAAAACACAAAACCAAAAAAAAAACATTAGAAAAACACTAAACACAACGAAGTAGGAAGAAGATACCTAGGCACATATAGTGCACTTCACTTCAACAGTTTACTAGCCTTGGTTGACAATTTATGACATCAATTTAGGAACACTAAGTTGAGCAGACATTTTGGAGCCGTTGCCGGGGAAGTGTAACTAAGTAGCCTTGTTTCTTACCTCCCAAAAAACAATGATATGCGTAGAGAAAGAGACTCAAGGGGTAGATTAATAAGAAGCAGAAGCTTGATTCCTAGAACACCACTTGTTCCACCAAGACCAAGAGGCAACACACCTCCAACTCAAACCCACATTCCATCCTATACTGATCATAGACTCTTATAAGGCTTAAGATTAGATATTCCATCAGAGAGACCTTCCACTTCATCCACTGAATCTGTCCTAGAAGAAGATTTAAGAATCCCTGCTAGAGACATAAACTTTTCCACTTCCACAGGAGAATCAACCATGGCAGAAGAAGGGGGAGGAGGAGTCTTTAATGGAGAACATACACTATTTGGAGGGGGTAGAGGTAGAGGTAGAGGAGAAGGAGGTAGAGGTGCAGAAGGAGAAGGAGGTAGAGGTGAATAAGGAGGCAGAGGAAGAGGTAGAAGGGAAATGGGAAGCTCTTTTTGGTTTCCTATAGTAGATGAAGAAACCAATGCAACTATGAAAAACATTTCACCCTCTGTCCTTCCAAACTTTTATGGACTCAAAAGTGAAGATCCTGAAACCTTCCTATTTGAATTTGAAGTCCTATGTAGAACCTATGATTACTTACAAGATGCCCAAAAACTTAAACTATTCCCTTCAACATTGAAAGGAGCATCATTAAAATGGTTTATGAGTTTGATCAATAGTTCTATTAGGACATGGGAAGACATGAAACATGCATTTCTAGAGAGGTATTTAGATTACTGTATACCAGTCAACCATAAGGAGGAAGTGTTTAAAATGCTACAAAAAGAGGATGAAAATATGGAAGATTTGTTGGAGAGGTTTAACTATAACATCAAGAGGTAAAAAATGGAAAACTTAGACCAAGATACTTTGAAAGCTCTCTTGTTGAAGAAAATTAGGGATGAATGGTTAGATATCCTTAATATGATGGGAAAATGGGATATATCTTAGCTCACATTATCTGAAATAGCTGAATTATGTATCAACCTCTCAAGAGGGAAATCTAAAACTATAAAAGGACCAAGAGACCCTGCTCTTGCAAGGGCAAGGAAGTCTGCTTCTGGGACACTAAGTAGGGCAGAAATAGGACATATGCTTGATGAATTAAAATTTGGAATTTTAGGGAGTCTTAGTGAGCAAATAGACACCCTTAAATTACAAAACAAGCAAAATGTTGAATCTGATGCCCTAGCAATCTTTTGTCCCAAATGTAGAAAGAAGCATGCCTTGAGAGAGTGTCCTTTGGATGCAAAAGTAGTAGAGACTTGTGTAATTTGTTCAGAAAAACATGAGACCAAGAGTTGTCCTTCACTTCTTGGTCTTAAAGCTGTCTTTCAAGAAGAAACCCCTACAAATTCCACAGAATCTCTCAATTTTGTCTCTAGGAGGCCTTGGCAAGGACCTCAAACACAAGGATTCCATGATCATCTGTATAATCAACCCCCACCAAATTGGAATTCTTGGCAGCAACCTTGGCCCCAATTCCAAAATCAATCTCAAACTTGGGCACAAGGAGCAAAAAATCCCTATGGAAGATACTCTCAGTACTATCAAATCCACCATATCCAAATTTCCCTCCTCAACAAAATCTTCAACAAAATCCTCAAAATCCACCACTTCCATTACCGTTTCCTGAGAAAAAAAATCAGTTACCTGCCCAACCCATACCAAACCCCAACAATAAAAATCCTCAGAACACATACATGATAGAAGGCCAACAGTTTCCAACCTATTTGATTACTCCTTTAGACCTTAATGATGTTTAACTTAGGTCTGGAAGAATTCTTGAAAAGAAGAAACCTTCTGTAATCATACAAGAGCAAAAAAATTCTGAGGAAGATTCTCTACGGGTAAATAAAAGTCTTGAAGAGAACACCTTTTCAAGCCCCAAACATTGAAAAATCAAAACAAAAAGAACCAATAATTTCAACTCCTATATTAGAGCAGCCATCAACATCCACCTCTACACCTCCCTTTCCAGAAAGATTACAAATTGATAGGGGTGTAGAAAAACAAATTATGGTGCCTAATTATGATTTCCTAGATGAGCTAAGGAATGTTTGTATTAATATCCCATTATTACAATCTATCAAGGAAATTCCAATCTTAACAAAAACAATAAAGGAGTTGAGCATGATAAAAACAGGAAAAAGAGTCAAAGAGATAAAGAAAATTCAACTGGCAGGAAAAATAGCAGATATCATGATGGGTAAGATTTCCATTCCAAAGTATCTAAACCCAGGAAATTCAGTTGTTAAAATACACATCAATGGAACTGAGATCCAAAACACACTTACTGATTTAGGAGCAGCAATCAATATCATGAGTAGACAAATCATGGATAAACTAAAGCTTCCTAATATTCTTTTTACACCCACATTATTACAATTAGCAGACAGATCTGTGATTAAACCTGATGGGGTAATAGAAGACATTCCAGTGTCCCTAGATTCTTTGGAGTATCCTGTGGATTTTATGATCCTAACTCCTAAGAATAATCTAGGAGGACCTCCTATTATATTAGGAAGACCTTGGTTAGCTACAGCTGATGCTTTTATTAGCTGTAGATCTGGTGATATGTACATCTCTGATGGTAGTTCAACCAAGAAATTTACTTTGTATCCTCCAACAAAAAAAATTACAGAATTAGATGATACTAAGTGGATTGAGGATGAAGAAGACATACAACCTCTCTTCACAATTTCAGAAATTAGTGAAGATAGCCAGATTCTGAATACCTTAGAAAATTTTGAATCATCTTCAGAATACAAACATGAAAAATTTCAGGAAGAATCTCACATTGAGTTTTTATCATCAAGACAGATGTCTCTTTATTCCATGGATAAATTTGGTAGCTCTGCAATTGAGATATTTCTAGGTAAAAATTTAAACATAAACAAGAACCTAGAGAAATATCAACAAGAAAAGCTAGTCAAGATATTGCAGAGACATTCTTCTGCATATGCATGGGAGTACACTGATATGAAAGGGATAAGTCCTAAGACTTGAACTCATCACATCTACATAGAGGAAAATTGTAAACCAATCAGACAACCTTAGAGACAGATGAATCCAAATCTTAGCGAGATTGTTAAAGAAGAATTGCAGAAATTGTTAAATGTCAACTTTATCTATCCCATTTCAGATAGTCAGTGGGTTTCTCCTTTGGTAATTGTGCCAAAGAAAAATGGTAAATGGAGGGTATGTATTGACTACCGGGAATTAAACAAAGCTAATCTTAAAGATCATTTTCCCCTACCTTTCATAGATCAGGTGTTAGATACATTAGCTGGCAAAAAGTACTTCTCATTTTTAGATGGGTTTAATGGTTATAACCAAATTCAAGTAGCACTTGAAGATCAAGACAAAACCACATTTATCTGTCCTTGGGGTACCTATGCTTACCGAGTATTTCCATTTGGACTATGCAATGCACCTGCAACATTTCAAAGGGCAGTACTAGGAATATTTTGAGATCTAATACATGATTGTGTAGAGGTATATATGGATGATTTCACAGTCTATGGAAACACATTTGAAGAAGCCTTAGCAAACTTGGAAGTTTTTTTAAAAAGATGTAAAGAAGCAAATATTTCACTAAGTCATGAGAAGTGTTTTATGATGTTTACTGAAGGAATTTTTTTGGGGCATCATATTTCAGGGGATGGGATTAGAGTTGATGAGTCAAAAGTTGAAGTCATCTCTAACTTATCTGTTCCAAGTTGTCAAAAGGATGTTAGGATTTTTCTAGGATTTACAGGATATTATCGAAGGTTTATAGAAAACTTCACCAAGATAACATCTCCACTCTTCAAACTACTTACCAAGGACTGTGAATTCAAGTGGAATCCTGATTGCCAGTTAGCCTTTGAGACCTTGAAAAAAAAATCTCTGAAGCACCTATTTTAAGGGGACCTAACTGGAAATTACCTTTTCATATTTCAACAGATGCCTCAGATACAGATTTAGGAGCAGTATTGGGACAAAAAGACCTGATTCCTTATGCCATCTACTATACAAGTAAAAATTTGACTACTTTAGAGTTAAATTATACTGTAACTAAAAAAGAGTTCTTAGCTGTTGTTCATGCCATAAATAAATTCAGACACTATATAACAGGCTATGAAACTTTTGTTCACATAGATCACTCTGCAATTAAATATCTAATGAAAAAATCAATTAATAATGGCAGAGTCATAAGATGGTTATTGCTTTTACAGGAATTCAACATTACCATTCTAGATAGGCCTGGGAAACAAAATATAGTAGCTGATTTCCTATCTAGACTTAAAAACATCAAAGACAACACCCCAGTTGAAGATCAATTCCCCGATGAATATCTTTTTTCAATTTCTACTCAAACTCCTTGGTTTGTTGACATTGCTAATTATTTAGTTTCAGGGAAATTTCCTTCAATAATGAATGTAAGAAGCAAAAGAAAGATCATTTATGACAGTGCAAAATATTCATGCGTTGCTAATGAGTTATACAAAACAGGTCCAGATTTTATCATTAGGAGATTTCTTCGGGAAGATGAGATGCCTGAGATCCTCAAGGCATGTCATGATGAACCTTATGGCAGACACTTTGCTGATAAAAGGACAACTTATAAGGTCCTTCATTTAGGATACTATTGGCCATCCCTTTTTAAAGATGCTAAAGAGTATGTCAAAAGGTGTGACAGTTGCCAAAGGGTAGGGAAACCTTCTCCTTCAGGTGAGATGCCATTGCAGCCTCAGGTACATATTGAACCTTTTAAGAAATGGGCTTTAGATTTTGTAGGACCTATTAGTCCTCCATCAAGACAAAAGAAATATATATTAGTTTGCACTGATTATGTTACCAAATGGGTAGAGGCCAAGCCATTACTTTATGCTACTGAAGCATCTGTAGTTAATTTTCTTTTTGAGGATATTTTTACTCGTTTTGGTGTCCCAAGGGAAATTGTTACAGATCAAGGAGCTCAATTCACATCAATGCTAGTGGAACAAATGATGGAGAGGTACAAAATCAGACACATAAAATCTACTCCCTATCATCCACAAGCAAATGGTCAAGTGGAATCTACTAATAAAGTCATTGAAGGGATCCTAACAAAGACTGTTCATTTACATAGAAGAGATTGGGCAGACAGGCTTCCTGAAGCCTTGTGGGCCTATAGAACTACATGGAGAAGCACAACAGGTCATACTCCTTATGAAATTGTTTATGGAAAACAAGTTTTGTTTCCCATAGAGTTTCAGATTCAAACTTTTAAAATGGAAGTCCAACTAGGACTTGATCTAACAGAAGCACAAAAGCATATATTGGAGCAGATTAATGAATTGGATGAGATCAGACAGGATGCAGTCTAGAGAACAAATATAGTCCAACAGCAAAGGACTAGATGGCATGATAAGTACATTAAGGAAAAGAAATTCAAAGAAGGTGATTGGGCCCTCCTGTTTGATTCAAAGTTCAAAGATTTTCAAGGTAAATTCCAAACACATTGGCTTGGGCCATATGAAATTTTGAAAATTTTTGACAATGGAGCAATAAAAATCAGGACAATAGATGAAGAAGAGGTCACTTTTCTTGTAAATGGTCATAGATTGAAACTGTATCATAAGCCACTTTCAAGAGAAGAATTTGTCAAGAGATTCCAGGAGAACAGTGATGTGAAGTTAATGAAGAAGAATCCTTCTTCTTCATCAACTTAATTGAATTTTCTGAATTCAAATGAAAAATAAAATAAAATAAAATAAATAATAATAATAATAAAGTATAAACATGAAAACTAATCACTGATTAGCATGTTTATACAAAAAAGATAAAGTGAAAATCAGAATCCTTCTGACACTTTAGCTTTTCAAATTTGTTCTTTTCCTGCAAGAAATTATCATAAAATCATAAGTGCAGGCCCATTTTATATATCATATTCCACTTATGATCCATTTCACTCCATCATGTCTTACTTCATTCATATTTAATTCACTCCATTCATCCATATTTCATTCACTCCATTCAGCCATACTTCATTCACTCCATTCCATGGTCCACCTCATTTTTCATTTCAGATTTTTAAATTTGATCTCTTTCTGCAATTGAGTATTACAAATCATAAGTTGCAGGCCAATTTTCATATTTCATTCCACTTTACATCTATGATCCATTTCATTCCATTATATTTCACTTCACTCATGCTCCATTCACCATATTTCATGATCCAGTTTATTTCATTTCATACTACACTCCATCCATGTTTCAAAGCTTCTACAGGTATATTCTGCAGCCAGCTAGACATTCTGCAGCCAGATATCCTGCAGGAAACCATCCAGCAACCACTTGTTTAGCAGCAAATTGATCCTGCACACCTATGTCAACAAGAAAAATAAAAGGGATTATGAAGACTGAAATGTTAATGATTTTCAAAGGAAGACAAAGCATATTAAAAACCACAAAAATCAAAAGAAGGGCTAAGGTAACTTGTGAAATTATTATGATAACAGATTATGAAAGTTATAATATGGTTAAGTTATATGTATGTTTCATAAAGTTATTTTGATTATTCGTATTGATCAAGCCTATTAAGCCTATCATAAAATTCATGGACAAATCCCTTCCATTCCGCCATATCAAATCATCATTTATTAAAAATTAATGGTTAGTACTTGAAGTGACCTATTAGGTCACGTCACTAACCCGAAGTATTTAGTGATGATTTTGAAATTCTCACGAGATTTTTTTTATTTTTTATTTTTTATTTTTTATTTATTTTTTATTTATTTTTTTATTTTTATTTTTATTTTTCCGCAGTCTTTCACTCCATGACAGCTCTCAAACTCATTTATTCGTGTAATTTACCCTCACCGTATTTCACTCATTCCATAACCACTTCATGTCATTTTTCCGTAGCCAATTCCTGTCTACAAAACATAGAAGTCATCTTTGGGGTGAAAACAAACTTCTACAGCCATATTTACTGTGAATAGGAGAGCAGTTACGGAGCAGTAAATTGAAGATTGAGAAAAGAAACCATGGGACTCATTGTAAGATCCGAACCAGTCGGAACAAAATAACTAGAGGGTTACCCAAAGATTAGAGAAATGTTACAGCAGTGGGGTGGCTACAGTTTTTGGAAAATTTCAATGGATTCCATAAGGAGGTGACCAAAACATTTTCCCGGTCCTTCAACGGGTCAGAAATTGAAATAGGTGATGTCAAGTTCACTATCACAGAATCCTTCATTGCAGAAGCATCAGAATTACCAAGGCAAGGTGAACGATGGTTCAAAAACAAGGAATTTCACAATGAGGCATGGAGGCAGATGCTTAAAACACTAGGTATGGATATCTCAGTTTTCAAGAAAGGCATTCCTAGTTCAACCTTAAAGAATAAGTGGCGAAATATGCTGTTAATTCTGCAAAAGTTTATAACTTGTGAAGGAAGGTTTAGCACCCTATATGTTTATCATATTCGGCTTATGATGCATTTCCTAGATGAAGAAATCAATTTACCCTTTTTCTTACTCCATAGCCTAAAGAGGATGGCTTCTAATGTACAAAAAAGGGTTCAATTCTTAGAAACCACCTTGTATCACCATGGCCTAGTTAAAATCCTAATTGAGCATCATTTGAGAAAGGTGGGAGACAATTGGGATGAGTTTCTCTTGAGGAATCAGTTTGAAGAACCTAAAGAAACTCCATCTGAAGGCAAACTTGCAAGAAGAAGTAGGAGGAAGATACCTAGGCACATATAGTGCACTTCACTTCAATAGTTTACTAGCCCTAGTTGACAATTTATGACATCAATTTAGGAACACTAAGTTGAGCAGACATGAACTACCAGAGAAGGTATAGAATCATCCCCGCCCACTAATTCAAACATGGGGACTAAGTGGTAAGTATGGTATCACATAAAGTAGAATATTTGAAGATATGGTATCAAGTATCTACAATATATGGCTTGCTGGGGAGGCCGGTAGGAAAAAATATCCAAGGAATGGGAGGATAATCAAGCATACCTAGATCAATGGGGTCTAGGCCAAGACTTATGAAAATCAAGTGAGGAGGTGGCCAGGGGTGCCATCATGCCCCCAAGCATGGGATATTTCCCCCAAGAATATGTGATGGAGGGGAGTGATCTAGTATGCAAAGGTGGGAATGATGCCCCTAACTAGAGGATTTTATGGAGTGCCATGGTGTTCCAAGTGCTAAAATAATGGATTGAAGCATTCAGTCTCGTAAGCACTAAATCCTCAAGAGGATGATGAGAATATATAGGGGCATAGGTTCCCCCAAGCATGCTATCAACATGTAAAATATATTTAGAATAGTGGGATCTAAACAAATTTTGATGATTTGGCTCACCATTTTTTTATGTTATGGTTATCTTCTGTGGGAAGAATGGATAGATGCAGTTAGAGAAAGGGAATAGAGTATTACCAATCTCTTTTGGTACTACATATACAAAGAAAATGGACTAAATTTCTGGGTTTGTGTACATGGTGTCACTATCCCAAAGAGTGGATTTGGATATAATGAACTGGTGCTCACCTAGAAAACATAGAGGTTGGTCAACAAAAATGTCTAAGGGACTAGGTTGTTGATGTAAGATGAAGGAATGATTAAGTGGATCATCCCTAGAGTGATATGAAGCGATGTGAGACTGTAGAGGTTCTTCTAAATGGGGAATAATAATGGTACTAGAGTTGACACTACTAGACACACTAGGAGGGTTGTAGAGAATTGCTTCTCTTGGACTCTCAAATATGGGTGCCCCCTTACCCAAACATTAGGTGCCAATGCAATGGCCACTAGGTGTATGTAGTTCGAATGCAAGGGTTTGAAGTAAGGGGTTATTGAACAAATCAACCTCACTACGGATGAGATCTTTGGACTCCACAACATGTTGGTCATGGGTCTACTGCTGAAGGAAGTGCGCACAATGGTACATATCATCCCAAGGAAAATCAAGGGTGGTCATGCCTTCTATAAGATCTTCATAAGGATTAAAGATGGGGGGTCTGGTAGAAGAAATACCACATGGCGTGGCGGGGCTACCTAACGCAACATCATGAGAGAAATGGTTCACATATGCATCACTAATGAGGGTAGACAAAGATATAGTAGATGAAATATCTACCAATGTTGAGCCCAAGGTAATCGCCGAAGGAGGTTCATTCAAAATAGAAGGGAATGCCCAGAAGGGGTTTTCCACCAAGGATCGCATGGGTGATGACAGACATAGGATAGTACCCAATGGCTCCGTCATCTCGACATCGGGTGGAGGTATCACAATGGGTGGGGAAATGTCCTTCGGTTCAGCCTGAGCCAAACACACGAGTAGAGGAGTAGAGGTTCCACTACGTTCGCCCTCAATTCTGCGAACAACCTCAAGGGTGTCGTGGAAATTGTCGAGATGGGGACAGAAGTGAGAATAGTGGCTATAAATATCACACAAAGCACAAGGGTTATTTGTGCGCAACATTTTAGTTTCTTAGCTGAATCGGGTAAGGTAACTTAGACCTTCGGGATCTGGGATTCAAGAAAATTTTCGTTCAGCACAGGTTTGAGAAGAGGAAGCTCAGGAAAATTTTGGGTAGCATGCCCAAAAACATCACACAAAGCGCACAGAGGTGACTTCTTTGGAGGCTTAGGAGGAGTAGGAGTTGTTTGGGTAGCCTTATCCTTAGGTTCCCTCTTTTTGGCTTTGTCCCCCTGACCAGATGCTTTCGCAACATGAGTAGATTACTATTGAGGATGCTGAGGCATTGAAGCAAAGGTAGGAGTTTTGGTGACTAGTTGTACTGGGGTCAAAGAGGTATAAGGTTTGAGTTGACCAGGCGGGGTTTCAACTAGGGGATCAATGGACCAGACAATGATCAAATTGGGAAGGCTCAACATAGCCATAATAGGTACCAAAAAGACTCCAAAAGGGGGAGTGAGAAACAATATCTGACCGGAGGGGTAATGGCCGGACGAAATGGCTCCCAACTAGTTAAGGATAGGGGGAACCATTCTTGGTTGAAAAGGAGTGGAAGAGACACCAACAGAGGTAGAAGGTCCTTGAAAATAAGGCCCTCAAGGTTCCGTCGAGTGACCACCAACAGGTTGTGGAGGCGTAGGCTGTTGGGTGGTTGAACCAGACCACTTGTGGCTAGTCCGAGACGATTTCATTATGAAAACATTCGATGAGCTGGGATCTGTGACAAGAGGGGGAGGACTAGGGAATGCACCAAGTAAGGTGGAATATTTACAGACTCCAGGTGAAACAATGGTAAGAGGTGCAACTGATTTCTTATCGGCCACCGAAGATATGATAGAATTAGGGGATGTCTGAGACTTCGATTCGTAATATGTCAACTGATCAATGGTAATGATCTGTCCATTGTGAGGAAATAAAATATTATGGTGAACCGCATATGTGAAAAAAAACATTGCATAGGTGTAGCTACGACCCAAAAGGATGTTGTAATCTAAGGGGGCATTAATGACTTCAATGTCAATACAAAAAATCTTTCTCGCAAGAGTGACATGACAATTGCGGTACATGCCAAGGGGTTGAGAAGAGTGACCGTCCCAAGCACGCAAAGTGATGGTGGATGGGGCTAACTTAGGTGATTCTTCTGAACAGAGGCAGACATCATGCAGGTGGATGCGCCCTTGTCAATGATACATCGCGATACATGGGCATTATGAATCTTGACTGGTATTTGGAAGGTGACAGATGAAGGTAAGGGGGGATGTTCTGACTTTTCAACATCAAAGATGATCAAGTGATCATTTGAAGGATCCAAATTTCCCAAAGTGGATAATATAGCTTTACGTTGTGAAGGGAACGACTGGACAACTTCAAACGTTGACATGGTAGTGAGAGATTGTGCTAGGTCATTTATTACGCTGTAGTTGTGGGCATATTTGGCTGAAGAAACAATTCGGTGTAATGGCCCATTAGGGATATTGGGAATGACCTCTGCCTGTGGCTGAGGGATATGTAAAGGGGAATTTGGTGTCGAACTGGACTCTGTGGAAAATTTGGTTTGAGACTCATTTGCAGACGAAGCAGGTGGATTTCCATATTGGTGTGAACAAGTTTGAAGTTTGACATCAGCGGTATTAACCACTTCAGAATTCATCATAAGAATCTGGTATTAAAGGGTACCAAACTGTGAGGGTTGACGGATGGCCTGACCTTGAGGGGTTTGGGCAACCACATATCCTTAATGAGGGAAAGGATCAGTAAAAATAATTGGTTGAAAAGGCGCAGTATTTGGAGGAGCTGAAACCATGGCTTGCTATCCTCTAGATTCTGCTTGTGCTTCCCACAACTGACGCATTTGGGTTTAAAGGGGACAATCGTGAGTGTAATGGCCATGGAAACCAAAAAAAGAACAAGTCTTGTTCGTATGAAGAGGTCTGTCCTGCTTGGGCTGATTGCCTTGTTGCTGGTTGTTAGTGTTTGGTGGGTTCCATTGGTGCCCTTGATTACATTGCGTTGGTTGTTTTTGGTTTCTTTTCCTCTTTTTCTTGGAATTTTGAGGATCGGTCGCACTCTGCTGCGCATACACTTGACTTGGAGGGGGAGGTGGCTGCTGTGGTGGAGCTTGAGAAGGAATAAGAGGGTGGGGTTCTAATGCCAGAGGGCCTGGAGAATTGGGATATGGATATAGATGAAAATGAGCTTGAGCAACATTGGGGTAAATAGGTTGAGCGAATACAGGCCCTGGCATCAGTTGATGCAATGGGGAAAATGTGCTTTGTCCTAGATACATGTTTCTGGGAGGGGGAAAAGTGATAGAGGAGTTGGCCCCTCCCTGAGCGAAATCATAACCCATGGGATGATGAGTATACCGATGTGAAAGAGATCCAATGATAACATCGGCAGCGTGAGATACCCCCAATGCATTGGCACCAGCATGTCTAGGAAGATTTGGTAAAACGGTATAAAAATAACTAGCTTGGGCGTAGATCAAGTCATATTTCAACGCAATTTGGAGAGCTTCTTCCTATTTCTGAGGAAAGTGAGATGAAAAATCTTTACCAATAGAAGGTAAAAGAATTCTAAGAAACCAATCCATATAGACACAGTCGTCGAATGTGGTAGCTCGACATAAGCTCCTTGTTCTACGCCATTCTTGGACATGGTTAGAAAGGCGGGTGGTAGAAGTTTGACGGAATGCGGTCAAAAAGTCAGTACCGATATCATATCGGAGAGGTAACTGTAAGTATGATAGAAATACTTTAGAAAGAGTCGCAAAAGTGGAATGAGAGGCAGAGGCCTGGTCGACATACCAATTTGTAGCGTCTCTAGTGATTGTACGCTGGAATAATCAAAGATGGATGGAGTCATAAGTAATAAAATTAGATGAAAACCACATGTGAAAGGAGAGGAAGTGATTATTAGGGTCCTCTCCAGTGTTTCCTTTGAACTTAGGGATGTCAGAAGGAAGCTTAATTGGCATAACAGGTCAACCTGGATCATTGTGTATAGGGTCTTTGATTAACTGGCTGAAATCAGTGAGGCTTAAACCTTCCATAAAAGCTAGAAAAGGAGTAACTGAAATAGTTTTGGTAGTGGTTCCACTACTAGAAGCTCCAGAGTTAGGGCCAAGGCTACCACTAGCTTGAGGACCAGTACCTACATTGGCACTTGACATGGTGGCATAATGAGGTAGAGGAGAATCAGGTTTGGAATCAGAGGAAGGGCCTTGTGAACAAAAATCAGAGTCAATATAGGGACTCAACGGAGGACGAACTCAAGATCTACGAGGTGGAGTAAGTCATCTTAATGGAAACTCATGATGAAGGCCTAGGAGTCTCCGAGATAAACGCCTTGGGGGCATAATGATCGCAAGACACAAGTAACCCAATAATGAAGAGAGATAAACAAGGTGTAGAGGGGCATATAAATTAATTATGATGTTTATGTCTTGGCTTGACGGTATAAACCATGTGCTCTTTTCTTTGGGTGTGTGTGTGTGCAATTTGTGTGTTAATTTTAACTAAGCCCAGACAGTTGTGTATAAAGAAAAAGAAAAAAATGTTGTATCACTGCGAATAAAACTAAAATGACAACAAAATAAACAACTAAAGATGCATAGATTCTACCCAAAAATAAGGGCTCCCAAAAAAATATACTAAGAGGCAGGCGAAATTGAATCAAACATACAAGGTGGCCAAAATATCTAAGGTCTAAGGGATAGGAATCTAATGACTCAAATATGCTAAAAAGAGGTGAAAAAGCCAACAAGAAACTAGAGGGAAAATTGTTGCAAAATGGGAGGCGAAAAGTTAAAAACCTGAGGGAAACAAGAGGGACCCTAAGGGAAAGGTCAAACAAGAATCAAGAGGGAGTTTTGGATGTGATAATAACTGATCTAAAGGGATCTAAAAGAAAGATAGACCAAACCCTAAACAATGGCTGAAAGTGCTGCAAAATCTCAAACTACCTACTCAGCTAAACCCCTCCTAAAAAGGTGGAAATGTACTAAATCCCTAAAGGGCTTGCTCCTACTTCAAAGAGAATACAGAGCATATCCTGGCCTAATATGGGCGGAGATAGAGGTTATAAAATCCTGATTAGTGCTTGTGGAAAACCTTGAAAATTACAGAAAAAAACCCGAAAAAAGTTGGAGCATGCAGTTACCGACATGTAGGCTGCTGAAATCAAAGTTTTGGGCCCAACAATTGTGACTTGAGCCTGAACTGGCATATTATAGGCTAAAAAGTGCGATTTTTAGTTCTGGGAGTCTTGGGCAGCAGGTTGCAGAATTTTTTTCCGTTAGTGGCGCCACGGATACCTGTTACCTGCAGAAAATACCCAGAAACACTCGAAAGTTATAATTTTTACCTTTTTAGGGCATAAAAGGTAAAACACAACATTAAGAAGGTAAAAAATAGCTGAAGAAAAAGACCTAGGTATTGAAGCAGATGGTCACGCAGGAATCTGAATAAAACCCGTGGAGTCGCCAATTATTAGAATGAGTTCTTAACGCAAGTGTACGAAAAGATATCACTTTAGCTGAACATGACAAACAACCCTAACCACAAATATGGTTGTCTAAATTCTTTATATCTGCAATAGATGGTTGAAACAAATGCAAAACAAACCCAGATATATGCGACAAAAGCATTTAAATAGTAAAATGAAATAAGGTTCTCTCCAAATATCCAATGGACAAGACAATATTTATAAAGAATTTTTATATTATGTTAACACTTGGGAAGGGAAAAAAGAATGATGTTACCATTCCCCCTCAATGGGATGGGTTCTTGGCTGTCTTCAATGCTTCAACTTCAGAGTTTCTCTCTCTCAATGGTGTAGAAAACCCAAGGCGTATAGAACTCAAAGGGAGCTCAATAAGCAAAAAGAAAATAAAAGTAATCAAAGTATGACAATGATAAGAGGATCAAAGTCTGACCATGATAAAAGGATCAAAGGTAAATAATGAATGGAAAACCCTCCTATTTATAACAAAATATTGAGTTCTCCTTGGTAATGGTGCATAATAAAATATTATTAACCAAGATCTAGATCTAACTGCTTGGAATATTTTATTATATTTTGTTGGAGGGAAAATGAATTTAAATTGGTTAAATCCATTTATTTAGAAATAATAATCAAATAAATGATTTATTTATCATTTCAAGGATGGGGTTAAGGAATAATTTAACAAATAATGATTTATTTATTATTCCTAAATGATTTATTCAAATTTAACAAGGAATATTAATTAAATAATGATTTAATTAATTATTCCTAGAGAATAACAAGATAAATAATAATTTATCTAATTATTTCTCATTTATTGGGTTAAATATGACCAGGAATATTATTTAAGCAATGGTTTAATTACTTATTCCTAGAGGAAATCAAATAAATAAGGATTTATTTAATTATTCCTCACGGGGTTTCCTATTTGGACCAGCATTAACTTAATAAAGTATGGCTTATTAAATTATTTCTTATAGCGAAAGCAATTTTACTATGTTAAAATGGGTCTTACATGGTCAATTTCGATCCATCTAATTGTAAATGGTTAGATGAACAAAAATTGGCATAACAACAATGATTTATCAATTTAGAATCGTAATTGTATCAAATGAGTCAATTGTGCTATCCATAACCAATTTCCATTACTAAATATAGGAGAAAAAAGTTTCTAGAATAAGTTAGATGTGTATCAACAATGAAAATAGAGTCTTTTTTCCATACTTGGCGAGGCAATACTAGGGAAAATATTTTCCTGTAAGAACATATCAACAAGCCACACAACTTGAAATAACCTTTTGTCAAATTTTTAACAAAATAGTCTACAGTAATTATCTTTTATGTCAAATTATAATAAAAAATAGATAATAAGGATGACATATAAAAATGAAGCATACTTTAGTCAATGATGGAAAAGAGTGATAAGGAACGCCTTTGAGAGTCACTATAATAAGAAAAGGTAGGGAAAATAGGTACAAAAAGGTGCCAATTCTATGTCCAAACATGTATGATTGTTGTGTTTCCTCCAAATTGTTCATTCAATGGGGAACAAATTTGTGAAGAGATCATACATTGATGACAAGATAAACTCATGAAATATAAGGTATTAGTTATAGATCGTTAATTCCAAAGGGGGAGCATAACCAAAGGGGGAGAATACTCAATTAATAATTTCTCAACAATTGATAACAATTGGTATTGCAGGTATGATCAAATGGGAAAAAATGAACATATGTATGACAAAGTCAAGGTCATTAATGATGATGTCGATCCTAATGGCGAGTTTGTTGTCATTAGAGGTTTTTCAAAGTGAATTAGATGTTGATTTGATCAAATAGGGTTTGTAACATAATTTGTATTGTTGAGCTCATGAGCAGAGAGCTATTAAATAAGCCATTTATGTTTATGCATCCCACTTGGTTTGGTAGGTTGAGAAGCCTTGTATAAGGTATGCATTTTTTGGTCTAGGAATGCATTGATGTAAGGCACTCTAATTTTTTCAAGCACTTTTAAGTGGTGTGCTTTGTTTTTTTTATCATTTGGAAAGTTTATTGGGCCATGGCATGCATGAGAGAGATGTTTGTTGAAGCTAGAAGTCATGTCCATGAGTCCATAAGAAAAGCAACACAATTATAAATGTAATCCTAGATGAGACTTAGACCAACATGCATGAATGTGCTCTTGGCTCATGTTATGTAACCAACTCCAAAAATAGAAGAAATGAGATATCAACGCCTTAGAAATAAGCCACTTCGAGGGGGCAACCTTCAATACATTACATGAATGATCAATTCTTGGATGATACAATTCACAAAACCTCCTTTCTATATATAGGAGTCCATGGGGCCATAATATAATCCTAGTGGGCCACAATGTAATCCTAGCCGACCTAACAATAATAATTTAAGGGCACAATAATAACAAAATGGGGGTTACAAGGGTACACTAATAACAATAAGGGTTTTACACTAACAATAATAAGGGGCTATACTAGTGATATAGGGACCTAACATGCCCCTCTCCTTCAAAAAAAGTGTTGTCCTCAACACTTGAGTAGCTTCGGGTGCTTCTGTATAAAATTCTCATCCTCCCATGTAGAATCTTCAGTGGGTAAGTTCTTCCACTTGATGAGATACTCTGAAATTGATCGATTCCGTAGTTGTGGAGTTCTTTTTTCCATGACTGCTTCAGGTTCCAATATGATTTTCCCTTCCCCATCAAGTTCTGGCAATACTGTTTGAACTGGAAGATTTTCACCTATAACCTTCTTTAAGCATGAAACATGGAAAACTGGATGTACTCGCGAAGAAGCAGAAAGCTCCAATTTGTATGCCATAGTACCAATCTTTTGCAACACCTTGTAAGGACCATAGTACTTTGGCGATAATTTATTATCCTTCTTTGATTGCTTGAGGGACATTTGTTTGTATGGTTGTAGCCGTAAAAATACCCAATCTCCTACATCAAAACTTCTCTCGCTGCGATGTTGATCTGCCTGTTGTTTCATTCGATTTTGTGCCAAATTCGGGTTATCCTTTAAGAGTTGGAGAACTTCTTGTTGATGCTCGATGTGATCTTCCACTGCTTGAACCTTTGAATTTTCTCTTAAAGATGATGTGATGGATGGTGGATGATATCCATAAAGTGCCATAAATGGGGTCATTTTTGCTGCGGTATGGAAGGAAGTGTTATACCACCATTCAGCGAGAGGTAACCACTTGACCCATTGTGTTTGTTTATCGGATACAAAACAACGAAGATATCCTTCCAAACATTTATTTACTATCTCAGTTTGACCATCAGATTGAGGATGATAAGATGAGCTATGAGCTAATTGAGTACCCAAACAAGAAAATAACTCCGTCCAAAAATTTCCGGTAAAAATGGGATCTCTGTCGCTCACAATAACCCTTGGGCTTCCATGTAGCTTTTGAATTCTATCCATAAATGTAGTAGCAACTGTACTTGCTTTAAATGGACGAGATAATGCACAAAAGTGTGCATACTGGTAAGTCTATCAACTACCACCATGATGACACTCTTTCCTTCGGACTTAGGTAAACCTGTGATAAAATCCATTGAAATCTCCTCCCAACGTTGACTTGGAATGGATAAAGGTTGTAGAAGTCCCGGGGTCTTAATTGTTTCTACTTTATTCTGCTGGCAAACCAAACATTCCGCCACAAACTTTTGAATATCAGATTTAAGGCCATCCCAAAAAAATTCTTTCTTCACCCTGTGGTAAGTTTTTAAAAATCCTGAGTGTCCTCCTAAAGGAGAAGTGTGCAATTCCGGAAGAATCTTTTGTTTTAGTTGGGAATTCTTACAAAGATATAAGCGATCTTTGTACCATAAGGAATCATTTTTCCAACTAAATGTATCGGATGTACTAGGATCTTGCTGCAACTTTTGAATGAGTGTCCATACATCTTTGTCCTTCTTCCATTCATCTCTTGCTTCAGTTATCCAATCTGGTTGGATAATAGAAATGGCACAAAGCAATACTTCCACCTCTTCATTCTTTCTTGAGAGTGCATCTGCAACAACATTAAGCTTTCCTTTTTTGTATATTATTTCAAAGTCATAACCCAACATCTTTGTGACCCATTTTTGCTGCTCTTCTGAAGGTAGTCTTTGTTCCAAAAGTGTTTAAGACTATCATGATCAGTTTTTACCTTGAAGTGTCTTCCCATTAGGTAAGTTCGCCATTTCTTTAGTGCATGTAGTATTTCTAACATTTCCTTCTCATAAATAGGTTTCTGTAAATACTTTCCTTTGATTGGACGACTTTCAAAAGCAATGGGTCTTCCTTCCTGCATTAAAACTGCACCAATTCCATTTCCTGAGGCATCACATTCCACAATAAAGGTTTTTGTGAAGTCTGGTGTAGCTAAGACCGGTGCTAGGCACATTGCCTCTTTAAGACGTTCAAAGGCCTTGGTTGCTTCAGGAGTCCATGAAAATGCATCTTTCTTCAATAATGTTGTTAGAGGTGCTGCTATTCTCCCATAATTCTTAACAAACTTGCGATAATACCCTGTTAACCCGAGAAATCCTCGCAACTGCTTTATGGTTGTGGGGACTTTCCATTCCTTAATGGCTTTAATTTTGTTAGGGTCTACTTTAACACCCTCGTGAGATACAATATGACCTGGATATTCCACCTCTTGTACTCCAAAGAAACATTTGGATGTTTTTGCATATAATTGTTTCTCCTGCAATAGTTTGAGCACCCTGTCAACATGTTCAACATGATCCTTCCAAGACCTGCTGTAGATTAGTATATAATCAAAAAATACTAGCACAAATTTTCTAAGGAAGGGTTTGAAAATGGAATTCATCAACCCTTGAAATGTAGAAGGTGCATTGGTAAGGCCAAAGGCATGACCAAAAATTCATAATGACCCTCATGAGTTCGAAATGCTGTTTTTGGAATATCTTCAGTCTTCATTCTAATTTGATGATATCCCGAACGAAGATCCAACTTGGTAAAATAAATTGCTCCATGTAATTCATCCAATAATTCATCAATCACAGGAATGGGAAATTTATCTTTAATGGTGAGCTTATTGAGCTCCCTATAATCCCGACACATTCGCCATGATCCATCCTTCTTGTGTACCAATACTACAGGAGCAGAGAAAGAACTTTGACTAGGTTGAATTATACCCGCCTCTAACATTTCTGCAATCATACGTTCAATTTCGCTCTTTTGGAAGTAAGGATATCTATAAGGCCCGATGTTTGGAGGAACACTTCCTGGAATCAAATGAATAGCATGATCATGATTGGGAGTCCTTTGGGAGTCCTTTGGGAGTTTCAAACACCTTGGAATGATTGTCCAAGACTTGTTGGAGATCTGCAGAAATAGATGATTTTGATGTCGGAACTTCTAGTGAGCATAATTGTGCAATTACGCCTCGTTGTTCTTTCTTTAGAAGCTTTGTTATGACATTAGAGCTTATTATCCTTCCCGGCTTCCCTTCAATACCCCGTAATTCGACTTCCTTTCCTTCTGAAAAAAATTTCAAGAAAAGTTCTTGAAAATTAAAATCTACCGTCCCCAAAGATTGTAACCATTGTACTCCTAGTACAACATCAGCACCTCCCATAGGAATGGCAAGCATTGGACTAATCAATACATATTCCCCCATGGTTAGCTTGATATTATGGCATTTTCCAGAGAAATTTATAGTTCCTCCATTTGCAACCATCACTTGACATTCTGGTGCTGGGTATAGGAAACAATTTAATTCTTTGGCTACCTTATAATGAATAAAATTATGGGTGCTACCTGAATCAATCAACACTATTACCCTTTTCTTCTTTATATGTCCTTCTATCTTGAGAGTTTGAGGAGTGGTAATTCCTTCCAGCGCATTACATGATATGGTCGGATTCATTTCTTCTTCCTCTAGGGGTGGTTCCTGGTGTAGATCCTCTTCTTGTTCATTTTCTTCTTCTTCTTCACAATCTATGTAAAATAATTTCTTCTCAGCACACTTATGACCTTTAGTGTATTTGCTATCACAACTATAGCAAAGCCCTTTTGCTCTTTTTTCTTCCAATTGTTGTGGCGTCAACCTTGTAGGTTGTGGAAATCTAGGCGTAGCAACACTTCCTTCTTTATAGAATTGAGTGGTAGGCTTCCTTGTCGCCATAATTTTACATTCAACTTTTCTTGCCAACCTGAATGCCTTCTCCAATGAATCAGGTTCCAAAACGCGAACTTCATGTTGGATGTTATCCCTTAAAGTGCCTAGGAAGAGATCAATCCTGTGTCCCTCTGGAATATCAGTTACCCTTATATTCAATTTTTGGAAGTCCTCAATGTGCTGCCCCACTAAACCCTTTTGTTTGAGATTTATCAATTGGCTAAAGAAGGTGTTGCTCTTCGTATCCTCATAATGTGCTATCATTTCATCTGTAAAAATTGACCAAGTGACAATTTTTTTACGGGAGCAAAGCCATCGATACCATACAAATGTATTTTGTTCTAAATGTAAAGTTGCAATGCGTACCTTTGTGTGTTTTGCACGTTATGGAGATCAAAATATTGCTCCATCTGTAGTATCCATGTTACAGGATCCTTTCCATCAAACTTCCTCATATCCATTTTTGGAATATGGTGGTTCTTCCTGCCAACATTCGAGTTTATGAAATCATGATTAACATTTATTTTGTTCTCATCGGGAGGTTCTTCTCCTATATTTCCACCATTAGGAATCATTTCTGGTTTTAAGCTTGTCATCAAGCCTTCCATGTATGCTTTTAGATCACTCTTCATGTTTTCCATGTTGTCTTTTATGTCATCCATCTTAGCTTCCATGCCCACTTCCATGCCATCCATCTTAGCTTACAAACCAATCATCTTAGCTTCCACGCCTTTCTTCAAACCATCCATCTTAGTTTCCACGCCTTTCTTCAAAACTTCCATTTCATTTTTTGTTGTTCTTTCCGAGAGCGAAATTTGCTCTTGTAATTTTGATATGTCATGTTGCCATTCTTCATCTTCATGAGTCATAGTAGAGCCTTCTGAAGGCTTAATGGGTGTTGAATTCTTTTTATGGGCCATTTTAGAATCCAATATTGATATCTATTCTAAAAGATTCCCTTGGAATCAATTCAACTTGATTCTTCAAACAAGACTTATGCAATTCGGAAAAAAAAAAATACACACCTTTTACTATCTTTTAGGAGATCGATATTGAAATTGAATTATCTCTGTAATTGAAAATCTTCGATATCTTAAATTCAGCCCTGTAGTAGCCCTCTGAAGCTTCTTTCAAATGCCACAGGTCTGACCTGATTTTGATTCTCCAAGACAAAGTTGTGTCCAATCTCCCACAATGACCTAATTCTGGACTGGTTCAGTAGAGCGAACTTGTACGACTTGCCACGTGTCACTGTTTTGTCCTTTGTCTCTGAAATTGATAGCGAAGAAACTACAGGCCGTGTACTGGTGATCAATTTTGACGGCACTCCAATCAAATCTTCAGAGAGAGAGTTATTAAACTTTTCCCACGATCACCTTTTGAGATGAAATTCAGGAGCCTGAAAAAGCACTACCTTCCACAGATCATATCTCCAAAAATATTGCGAACCAAGCTCTGAAATGTTTTGACGAATTTCCTCAGGATTTCAGCTTCGTACCATATGAATTTCAGATTCTGAACCTTCGTAGAAACAGATTTATAGCGAAAATGCCACGATGACCTGTTTAGGAGCTTGAAAAAAGACCTGACTTCCACAGATGATATCTCCGCAAATATTGCGAACCAAGGTCTGAAATTTGTAGACAAGCTTCCTCAGGATTTTGGCTTCGCACCCTAAAAATTTCAGCTTCTGAAACTTCGTAGAAAAAAAGTTATAGCGAAAATGCCACGATGACCTGTTTGGAGCAGCGAAACCCTAGAATCCAAAGCTCCGATACCAAATGTTATGTAACCAACTCCAAAAATAGAAGAAATGAGATATCAATGCCTTAGAAATAAGCCACTTCGAGGGGGCAACCTCCAATACATTACATGAATGATCAATTCTTGGATGATACAATTCACAAAACCTCCTTTCTATATATAGGAGTCCATGGGGCCATAATATAATCCTAGTGGGCCACAATGTAATCCTAGCCGACCTAACAATAATAATTTAAGGGCACAATAATAACAAAATGGGGGTTACAAGGGTACACTAATAACAATAAGGGGTTTACACTAACAATAATAAGGGGCTATACTAGTGATATAGGGACCTAACAGCTCATTGATACACAAGGTTACATATATGCTAGACTTGGAAAAACTATTTTTGGTTGAAAGTGATTCCCTTTTCCATTGATGTCAAAGGGGGAGATAAAGTATAAAAAATTGCATTGGTGAATAAGAAGGGAGAGATACCAAGTGAAATATGAGACAAAAAATGGTAGTACTCAAATAATCTTTTTCCATAAATGAAACTTTCTTATTTAGTAGCAATGTTTTTTGTGTTTTCATCATTGAAAAAGGGGGATATTATTAGAAAGTGTTGATAATTTTGGATTAACAAGCATGTCAAAGGAGTGGAAAAGCTCATATGTTTCAAAGAAGATTAGTGAACAAGTGTGTTTCAAGGATTTGAGACTTCGGAGCCATTTTCAATATAGAATATTATATAATATGTACTTGGAAATTAAATAGATAGGGATAGAAGAAAATATCTTTGTAATGGTGTATAGAAGTCATAAAAAGACACCTTGGATCAAAAGATATGGCCAATAAAATTTGTAGGCTAAAAATCACAGGTGCAAAGAAAAAATTGGTGATGGAGTTATCTATCACTAGAATTGTTTACCCTTTGGCAGTCTTCCAAGTTTGGTGGAGATGTTGGCAACAATAGATGGATAAATCATGGTCTAGTCCATGTGTGAATCACATAAGTGATAACAAACCAATGACTATCAGGTGGATAACTGTGCGATGGCTAATGAAATGTAATGCACGTGAAGTGATGCAATGACGAAGAATGATATGAATTAGAAACCAGGATCAATTTAAGTGATGACCTTGCATAGGGTTTAATAGGTTTCCAACAACCAAAGGGTGATCTAGCACTGTGGTGTGTCTTCGACAGATGATGTGGATCTATTAGAAGAGGACACATGGCACAATTTGATAAATTGACATACACATGTGGAAACAAAATGGCATGATGACATTAGCATCTTAAATTATTGGGACATGTGGCACTCCAAGATGATGGCACATAACATGCAAAATTGACATTTTCATGTGGCAAAATAAGCCTAAACTAGGTGACACATGTCACCTATCAATGAGTTACACGTGGTAGATAAGTACATGTGGTATACATGCCAGCAAGAGTGGAAAAACACGTAACCCTGGTGATTTTACATAGAGAAGTTGGACACATTAGCAAAGACAGGTAATCTTGAAAGTTTTCTTATTGGTCTGACATCAATGGGTGGCCCCAAAGGGACACATCACCCCGACGATTAAACCCTGACGATATCCAAACGAGGTGCAAGTTTTATTTTCAGGGTGACAAGATGTCAGGATGAGGTGGAATATAGGCAGCCACATTAAGTGGAGACACAAACAAACAATAAGGTGGTCCCACCTCGACACATAACTGTGGTGGTTTCATGCCAAAAATTAATGAAGGTGATCCATTGAAAAAGGTCGAGGGCTAAAGGCGCACTTTAGTAATTGGTTGTATGTGTGGTTTCATGTGATTAAGACTAAGGGAATAACATGAATGAGTCGAAAAATTTGGCCATTTTATGCCATATTTGGACAATTCCATCAAAACAAGCAGTGCGGTAAAACTTGAATAATTGGCATGAAAGAGTTGGCAGTTGTTTAACAACAAGGAGAGATTTAGTGATAGATTTAGAAATTAAGCCAAAATTTGTAGTTTAAAAAAAGTTAGTAAATAGTATAGTCATGGCTAAATGGTGCTTGGTGAAGTTGGTGAAGCACAAGCAATTTGGCAGTATATTTCACATTTTTTTCCAAATCTAGTAGTTTTATATATTTGGAACTGTAGATAAACTCTGCTAAATCTTGTAACTAATCAAAATTGAAAAGATCAATAGATGGCTAAATCATGGGCTAGTGCATGTGTGAATCACATAAGTGATAAAAAATCAACGACTATCAGGTGGATAACTGTGTGATGGTTAATGCAATTTCCTGCACATGAAGTGATGAAATGGTGGAGAATGATATGAATTAACAACCATGATCAATTCAAGTGATGAACTTGCATAGGGTTTAACATGATTCCAACAACCAAAGGTTGATATAGCACTATGGCGTGGCTTCAATAGATGATGTGGATCTAATGGAAGAACACACATGGTACAATTTGATTGATTGACATACACATGTGGACACATAGTGGCATGATAATGTCAGCATCTAAAATTACTGCGACATGTGGCACTCCAAGATGATGACACATGGCATGCATAATTGACATTTTCATGTGGAAAAATAAGCCTAAAATAGGTGACACATGTCACCTATCAACGAGTGACATGTGGTAGGTAAGTACAGGTGGTATGTAGGTTAGAAGGAGTGGAAAAATGTGTAACCTTAGTGATTTTACATAGAGCGGTTGGACACATTGGCAAGGACAGGTAATCCTGGAAGTTTTCTAATTGGCCCGACATGAGTGGTTGGTTCCAAAGGGGCACATCACCTCAAAAATTAAAACTTGGTGATATCCAAACGAGGTGCAAGTTTTATTTTTGGGGTGACGAGGTGTCAGGATGAGGTGGAATATAGGCTACCACATGAAGTGGAGCGATAAAAAATAAGAAGGTGGTCCCACCTCGACACATAACCCTAGTTGTTTCATGACAACAATTAACAAAGGTGATCCATTGAAAAAGGACAGGGGCTAAATGCACACTCTATTAATTGGTTGTATGTGTGGTTTCATGTGACTGAGAATAAGGGAATAAAATGAATGAGTCGACAACTTTGGCCATTTTGTGCCATATTTGGACGATTCCACCAAAAAAGGTAGTGCGCTAAAACTTGGATAATAGGCATGAAAGAGTTGGTAGTTGTTTAGTGGCATGGAGAGATTTAAAAATTAAGCCCAATTTGGTAATTAAAAAAAGTTAGTAAATAGTAGATTCATGGCAAAGTGGCGCTTGGTGAAGTTGGTGAAGTACAAACAGTTTGGTAGTATATTACACAATTTTTTCCAAATCTAGTAGTTTGCTAGATTTTGAACTGTATATTAACTCTTTGTTAAATCTTGTAACGCACTAGAATTGGAAAAATCAATAGACTAAGTTAGAGTTTGAGATAAATACATCAATGAAAATATTAAATATGTAACACACCCCCTTCTATTACCACAACACTAGTTAAAGGACGTGGTTGCTATGCTGACCCATGATCCAAGGCGACGTTAAGGAAATGGGGTTTAAAAATTCTGATGTCATCAAATTAATTCAAACCTTAGATTAACATCACCATTGTGTTAGCCTCATTAAGACGATTATGGTGGTATACAATTTATCTTTAATTCAACCTCTAGATCAAAATATGTGACCATTTGAATTTCTAACACATTAGAAAACACCACTTCATCAACTTGGCTAGGTGGCCGCCATGTGACTATACCCACCTGACTAGCCTCTTGGGGCCACTGGGAAATTTTTGTATTGGCTTATGAATTGTTCATGGATTTTGGTTCCGTAACCCCATGTTATTCATTAAAATCCAAATCATATGCACACACACACACACACACACACACGCACATGTGCGTGCACACACACACACACACACACATGTGCGCGCGCACACACACACACACACACACACACACACACACACATTAGATGACAGGTTTTTATTTTCCACCAATATTCCTATCACCTAGGCTATATTACTCGACCCCTTGCAATTTCCCACTTAATATTTCATCCAGGGCTGACCCATCTATGGGCCTAACTAACTCCAATGAATGTACTGTTGGGCTCACGTGTCTTCCACTGTAGAGTGGGATTACATCATCCCACTCCCTTCGAAGCATGCTTCACCTTTGAACATTGGGAACAAGGATATCTGGGCTTACATGAATTTTGGTCCCACACCTCTCTGCAAAACCCTTGCTAACGATTTTTCATTATTCCTGTCATGATAGCTTGACTCTACATCCTCTTAGGTGTCTCCACCAATGCTCCTTTGGATTTCCGCAGGGGAGAGTCTCCTAGGATGAGTTGTCCAGCGGGGACCTCCTACTCCAAGCCTATGCCAGTCACTGCATCTTTTTCCGCCAACTCCTCTTCAGCTTGAATTATCCTGGGTATTCTCCTTTATGCATGAATTTCTATTACTTATGAGATGCAGCCCTCCGAGCTTACATCATCCTAGATTTATTATGAGCCATCAATATTATCATTCTCAATCTCAACCATTCATTTATGTAGCATCCAATCTTGTTCATTGGTTACAGTTATATGTCGATCATTGGGACTAAGGCTAGGAATTATATTAACAATAGCCATCCATATAAGTTTTCATCATGTGCACTTTATCATGCTGTAATGAGATGAGTTTGGGCTATGATTCGATAAGGGAATGTTACTATGATCATGCATAAGTATGTCCAGTCGAGACCCTAGTGGTGCTATCTGAATCCTAGATCACAAAATTCTCTTAGAGTTTATTCTAAAGAGCTCGACAAGGCCTTGGCCATAGTGGTTCTATATGAGTTTGGACATGTGACAGAGTCAGATTATTACCCTTGGGATCCCAATAAGCATGAATGGTGCTATCCCTCTTGATATTTCGACAAGAAAACCATCTTAGTGTTTTTGATGACAGGAATATGAAGCTTGGTTCAGGGACTTCTCCATAGAGTCCAAGGATTTTTCTATTTGGCCTCTTAGAGTTGTGTACTCCCTAGGGTGCTTAGTTTCACACTAAGAAAAAATTGATTTGGGCTCTGATATATATAGGTATCCTTTGAGAAATAAATAATAATATCAAGCTTATAATAACAGATGGAGGGCAAGTAGTGCCAAGAAGGACACTAGAACATAAATATTTCACGAAATAATAGGGATTCCCTCTTTACAGTCCTATTATAGGCACAAACCATATATACAGGCACATAATGAACATTATTACAAGACTACAAGCATTTCATTCTTAAGGAATAAAATTCCAAGCATGAACCACACAGTTTCATGACAAAGGCTCATAAAAAAAATCATAAAATATTCAAGAAATTCAGTTAGCAAGACTCATGCAACAATATTATGCAAGATTTTACAAAGAATTTTCTCTAAACTCACAAATCTCAAATTATATCATTCCATTTATAGTTCAAAAATAAAACACAACTAAATACGAGACTTATACTTTCCACCTAACCATATACGTACTGTAGCTAGGATTACTTACAATAGTCACCCCCTGAGCCAGATCCATGATATAAGGGGAATTTCTTTCTCAGCAACCTTGCGCAAAAATACTTCTTCAGGACATAGGGGATGAGAAATTATGACAGTGGGTGGTTTATCAGCTAGTCAAGCACAACAAAATGCATAGTAAGTGTTGATCAGTGGTTTCCATTGATGTCAACCCAAGCAGCACCAGGGGCTACCTCGATATTGCATGGGAATTTTTACTTGACAACCCACTCTATTACAAGTCAAAGATATTTTAAATGGTTTCTACTCGTCGATATGTTTCCATTGATATATGGCACGCCACATAATTATTCACAGTTTGCGAGATATTCGTGTTTGAAGTTACTAACCCCATTTAGTGGGCGAAAACCCCATGGGGTTGTGGCATGACAGTAATAATTGGTTGTGGTCATTGAATAGTCAATAATTAATAATTTTAAAACTCCTAAAATATCTCCAA
Organism: Pinus albicaulis; assembly: GCA_034641835.2. Lineage (NCBI taxonomy): Eukaryota > Viridiplantae > Streptophyta > Pinopsida > Pinales > Pinaceae > Pinus > Pinus albicaulis. Next base: position 603,207,110 of record CM076583.1, read on the forward strand.
CGTTCACTTATTTAAGACCCTCTCAACCTGAGCATTTATATAAATTGTGACCCTCATATCCTCCTGATGCAAGTATTTTCCTACTTAAAAATAGGTCATCGTGGAATTATTGCTATAAATTTTTTTCTACGAAGCTTCATATGCTGAAAGAAAAACCCATTTGAGCCAAAATCATGATGAAGTGCGTGACTAAATTTCAGATATTTTTTCGCTATATTTTCAGAGATATGATCTGAGGAAGTTAGGGTTTTTTCCAGCTCCTGAATTTCATGTCAAACATGTGACCCTGGGAAAATTGTCGTAACTTTCTCTCTGAGCATTGGATTCAAATTTCATAAAATGTTATAGAAATAGGATAGACTGTAGTTTGTTGAATATCATTTTCAGGGCCGAAGGTTGAAACAGTGAGACGTGGCACTTCGTACAGGTTAACTCTACTAAACCAGTCTATAATTAGGTCATCGTAGGATATTGGGCATAAATATTTCTTGAAGAATCCAATATTGATCAGACCTATGGGGTTGGAAAGAGGACTCACTGGGCTACCACAGGACAGAATGTTAGACCTTGGAGATACATGACATTAAATATTGTTCTTCTAGAAGGCAAGAAAAAATATGCATTCAAGGATCACTACTATAAGGAAAACACATCAACAGTCAAGGGTAAGTCTGCTACAACAAGGTATGTATGATTAGTGTTTAAATTTTAATTTGAATATCATCTCTGACATGTGTTTTTTCATGACAATGTAAGTATTTTGTATATATGTTTAATTGGGTTTTGTTCATAAATGTTGAACGTATTTACATTTGAATTTGAATATTTCTCTGACATATGGTTTGCAGGACAGTGTAAGTATTTTGTTTGTATATTGGTTTGGGTTTTTTCAATTAATGCATGTGCAGGCAGTAGAACACAATATGAAAACTCAGACACATACTAGAAGGACAATGCAATGCCAAAGTGCCATTACTTGAAGTAAGCACAACAATATCTCAACATGACACGTCCTTACTATTTATTCAATCAGGTCGATTTCCTTCTTTACCTTGTCCTGAGGATGAACCACATTAGATGGTTTGAAACATCTTTCTTTTGAACAATTCCTAATGATGTGATTAATTCGAAAGACAAGTTATATACATTATGGATCACAAAATTCTTAGATCTAAAAATACCTCAGCAACTGTTAGTGTTCAAAGAAGCAGTGTCAAGTCAAGTGTTATCACAAAATTGTACTTGATTGGCTACTCATCAGACAATTCTATGTAACTGTTTCAAACCAGCTTTTGACTGAAGCTTAGCCTCTTCAGTCTGAGAGGGCTCTCTCACAGGAAATTTATGATATTGGTTCATGATAAAGATAGATGGCTAACTCTATAGAATTTGTATCTTGTTTTTTATGATTGCAGGTTGAAAGAAAACATGCTTGCTACCATTGGGCTTATGGAGTCAACAATTAATATTTTCAGTGGCAAGGTTTCTTGACATGGAAGTTGAGGCAGATAGGAGCCTTTAACAAAGGAAATTCACTCATAAAACATAGGAAAACACAGTCATTTCATTACTAAAGGAAGTCAGAGCATACAATTATGAATTCTGAGTAATAGAAATGAAATCTACTACAGGTGATAAAACATAAGATGTAGATCAGTAAGACATTAAAAACTCCATGAGAATCTTAGGTCTATGAAGAAGAAAATCCCTTTGTATTTATAATATAAGTCAAAATACATAAAGCAACAATTTGGTACAAAAAATATCCAAGCCCTTACTACTTTGATGATTTTCCTTTAAAAAAACATTCTTACAGCAATGATGATCTTCCCGATGGCTAGATTCATCGAATTCTTCCTATGACACATCATATAACAGAAAAAATGTATTTAAACAAGAAACTGATAGCTACACCTTAAAGAAGACCTTTCCTAATAGAAGTCTAACTCCTATTTATTACATATTCTACCTTATCTTTGTGAAATAGTTACATGTCAGTTAAAAATAAGCATCACATGCTCAAATGGTAGATGCTAAGTTCATTAGCACCTTTACATATTAAAAACCCTCCTAAACATGTGGAACAAAACCCTATTTTTTAGGAATGCATGACCCTTATCATCAATGAGAGCTTTAACGGTCTCCATAGTACTTCCTTCAAGTCATAAATTTTTTATGTTAAGTTCCCTTGACCCGTTAAAGGAGTTCAGCTATCCAAAAATGCCATTAGGATGCTCCAAAACCTTCAAAAGTAACTCGCTACGAAAACAAGACAATTTCGTAGCGTTGAAAAAAAAATCTTCTGTACCCAAAAACTCTGCTATTTTGTTATTCCATGATGTCAGCCTAGTCATGACACACATCACCACCATTCTCCCTTCTTGAAAAATGCAAAAAGTATATTTAGAAGCAAAAAGGCTGCGACACAAATTTTCGTAGCGTTTTACTAGCTTTAAACCTAGGAAACGCTATGAAACAGTGAAAAAGTGTAGAATTTCCAGATTTCAAGACTAACTGTAAAAAGTGACCTCCAGATGTAAAAAATTGATCTTCAGCATGCCATGAACCTTCTAAAACACATTCAAACTCAACTTAGGACCCCTGTGGTAGTTCTTCTTCATTAACGATAAGTTGAGCAATGGGCTCCTCAACCACAATCATCTTCAAACCTTTTTTCTCCAACTCTTCATGAATCAGTTCCAGTTGTTCTTGTAGGTCTTTGACTTAGTATTTTAGTGTCCTATTTTTAGATTCTAAGTGCAGGTTCATTTTTCTCATATGTTTCACCTCTCCTCTCAATGGCTTAGTCCATTTGATCAGTTTTTCTGTGTTGTCCAAGGTCTTAGAGACACTTGTGACTTGATCCTCCCAAATTTCTTTCATTTTCTCAAACTGTACCTTATAAACCTTGTGCTTCCTTGCCTCTTTATTTAAGCTTGATATTTCATCATTTGCCAGCTTCAATTGCTCCTTAAGGACTTTAATCTATGTTTTTTCAATGATTTTATCTTTACCTTTATTTTTCCTAATGACCAGATCTTCTTTTGCAGGTGATGAGAGGTCAATGATGCTTGGTGGTGGCTAGAAAGTTTCAGTGACCTTCTGAACCTCTTTGCTACTTTCTAAGATATTTCTGGCATGTCTTGTCATTGGTTTTCTAGCTTGAAACATGAATCTTGCATCTTCACCTGCAAATTCTATTTTTTTTGTTTTTTGTTTTGGCTTTCTTGAGCTTCCTTCCTCCCTCATCCATGTCTTCAACTTGAACTATGGTAGTTTCTTCAATATCAATGGCATGCAAAATGTCCTCTAAGTTACCCTTAGCCATTGTTTTGCTTCTTGTAACCCTTTTGCTGCCCTGTTTGCTCACTGTTGGCTTTTATTTTGTACGTGTAGTTTTGGGTGTATCAACCTTCTGTAAAGGTTCTGTCTCTATGATCATTGGCTCAACTTGCTCTACCATTGAAGGTGATGGGATATATCTAGGTTTAGGAGTGATGAAATCTACTTCAAAACCACTGATGAATAGAAAATATGACCAGTATCTACCTATTATTTTTAACTCCTCTAATACCAGCAACTTGATCAAACCATGATGAAAGAGTGAGGTTTCATTTCCTTCAGATTTAGCTTGAAATTTGTCTGAAATTTTAGCTAAGATTATGTATAAGTTAAAAGGTAAATCAAGAGAACTCTTACCAAAAAAATGTAGCAGAAGCCTAAGATGGTAGGAGTAAACCATATGATACCTCCCTTCACAGGTGAAGTACTTCTGAATGATTAGCATTAGCTTTGAGAAGTATTTTTTCATGTAGCTCCTTGGGATTGCATTTGTGAGATCAATCTCACTATGCTCTGGCTTGATAAATTCTTTATAGTCCTGGATGATGAACTTGAAGCCTTTTAACCATTGTTCTCCTCCTATAGGGATTCTTGTTGCTGTTGCAATGGTCTCTGGTGTTATAGTGAGGTTCAACATTCCCACCTTTGAAGCTGTCCCATTGAAACTAATAGAAAACTCCTTAGAAACCTGCACATGGCACCCTTTCAATCTTTGGAAAAACTACAAACACCCTATTTCTTCTGAAAACGTCTAAGGCAGTTGGGTCTTCATTCAAAAAATTCATGTCTGATGGCTTATATCTGAGGGAGTGGTCACCTTTTTTGGTCTTCCTCTTTGCAGCCATGGTGATTTTATACCTTCTCTGCCTCGCTTGATTAGTGACACCTGCAAATTTTGAAAATGCCAGCAACCAGTTTGGCTTGGTGAAACAACTCTCCAGACCTCAATAAAATGCAAATATGAAGTGAAGAATGACAAAATACTCAATTGGGTAATGTTTTAAAGATTCGATGACAACTCATGGCTTAATCATGACTCATGCATGATAAAAATAGTAATAGTGACCTCAACCATGACCTTTGTACCTTTATTTAACCCTAACTGACTTGAATGATATCCCCCCTAACACTTCTAATCATTGATTGACACCTTGCACTGAATTTGAAAATGCAAAAAGAAAAACCTCTTTTTGTAGCGTAGTTAGTTCATTTCCAGGCAGTTTCGCTACGAAAGTATTAACAGTTTCGTAGTGAAACTGCCTTTTTACTGTGTAATTCGCTACGAAAAAAAGAAAAACTGGCTAAAATGACCTTTTCGAATTCAAAAGCTTGGGAAATGAGATATTTCAGCAAATGATGACTGATGGGACATGATATGACTTGAATGGGGGTGGGTTTGGACCTTAGGATAGGCTAATATGAAAAAAATTAAATTTTCCTAATGAACTCTATGACCATACCTTTGACAAATGAACTTCTAAGTACCTTTGACAAACGAACTTCTAAGACTATGTCAAATTATGTTTAACTTTTTCTGAGTGATAACATCAAGTATCACGTCGTGTCGAAAGTCAGTATTTTAAAAATCATCATTGTAAAATTGTAAAAGTGTCATTATTGTAAAAGAGTCGATATGCCTATAGTTGGAGAGGCATTGTTGGGAGGTATAAGTGTCATTGTTGGATAATATTATGGTTGGGTTGTAGGTAATAGTGTGATTGGGTCACTGGTCTAGTTCAAGAAAATCATTGTGAATCATATTGTATTATGGATCATTGTCCCTGGTACGGGAGTCCACACTCTTGTCTTATTTCTAATCATTATAGGGTGGTAGGGAGGTGCTAGGTTGGTGCATGAAGTCTCCTACAGGTTGGAGCCCATGAACACTTTAGGGTGGTAGGTAGGTCTAGGATGTCGAGGCATCCATTAAGTTGACTACTGAATAAACCAGGGCGTTGGGGAATCCTTCCAGTGGGAGATGGAGAAGAATTGAATTCTATAATTCTAGGAAGTTTTACCTTTTATTTCAGTTAGGGCTGAAGATTAAAGAACTTATTAGAAAAACATTCGGTGGTTTTTGACCTGGAGGAGGTTTTCCACCTAAAATTCATGTGCCTGTTGTGTTCTATTGTTTACTGTTATTACTGGGTAAACATCAAGAATAATTTAATAACTAATGCTCTGAAAATATTTAAAAGTGCTAATTGATAAGAAATACTGATCCACCCCCCCCCCCCCCCCCCCTCTTAGTGTTTCCAACTATTGGTATCAGAGCTTGGTTCCTTCAATAACAGTCTAACAAATGGAAGGAGATCATAGAGTATACTAAGAATAGATTTCCTCTATTCAATGGAAATAACTACACACTTTGGAGTGGAAGAATGCAGGTTCATTTTCTGGTGCAAGGATACAAAGTATGGGAAATCATTAAAAAAGGCTTTACAACGACCCAGGATGAACACGGTAAGAAAAATATGGTATATGATGCAAAGGCTAAAGATATCATTATCAATGGGCTTATTGAATCTATCTATCTTAAGGTACTGAGTTGAAAAAATGCTAAGGAAGTATGGGGCAAGCTTCAGAATATATATCCAGGTGACTCAAACGTGAAAGAAGCAAATATTAAAATTTGCAGGGAAAAATTTGATCAAGTCAAAATGCAAGAAGATGAAAATATTGATGCATAATTACAACATGTTGATGAAATAACAAACGCATTTGAATTTTTGGGAGAAGCTGTCGACATGAAAATTGTTTTCTGAAAGATCCTTATAACCTTGCCAGAAAGATTCAACCCAAAAGTATCTGTCTTGGAATATAGTTCGAATCTAACCAATCTCACCAGAGATGAATTGCATGGAGTGCTTACGGCATATGAAATGAGGATTGAAGAAGAGGATGAAACATCTCACCCAGAAACAACATTTGCCTCATCCAAGAAGACTATTAAGGATAAGCATACTCCGAAAGTGAAAAATTGTAGTTGTAAGAAAGAAGAAAAGGAAGAATATGAAGAATAATTTTCAAATAAAGAATTTTCCTACTTCACAGGAAAAATGAGAACAGGTACGGGGAAATTCAAAGGTAAAATTCCATTGATATGTTTTGATTGTGGTGAGGTTGGGCATTTTGCAGCCAAGTTTCCTCACAAAAATGAGGTTGTTACGAAAGGAAAGAAAGGTTTGAGGAAGTTCAACAAGCAAGGAAAGAAGAAATGGTTTAAGAAGAGTTTCTTCTCCAAATAATATAGCTCCTCAGCTGATGAAGACAAAGATAATGAATAAGAAATCATTGGAAGAGTATTGTTTATGGCCAAGCATAATAAGCAAGAAGCATCTAATGAATAAGGAGATGAAGAAGAAGAGATTATTGAGGTTGAATTTCAAAACGAAGTGATCACGGTTATCAAAGATCTCAAGGTCAAGAAGAAGCATGTCAATAATCTTGAAGATGAATTAAAGATAGAAATGGAACATGTACTAAATCTTAAAATCAAGGTTGAAGAATACAAACGAGTTGAAGAATCACTTAGGGAATAATTAAAGGAAATAAATAAGGAAAGAAAAGCATTGGAAGCTGAAATAGTTTCTCTAAGAAAGCAAGTAAAAAATGGAAAAAATATTCAAAACTACACCAGCAGCTCCAAGGCATTGGAAGAAATCATCAACATTCAATGATCAAACAGTGACAAGACTGGTCTTGGTTACAAGTCCTTCTATGAAAACAAAATATGGATATGTAAAATATAACAAGAAGGTAGACCTCCTAGCCAACTCAAGAGATCAAGGCTCGCACGAAGAACCATGGAAGACAATTCCTCGAAGAATATTTCCTCCCAGGTATCAACCTATCTTCTATGGACATTTTTATTCATGTGGAAGGTTTGGACATAGAGCTATATAATTCTACATGTATGTTTGGAATAAATATATGTTTGGGAGATATTTCAGAAATGGATATTCTGGAACTCAGCAAAATATTAACAGATTTGATCATTTTAGAGATGACGTCGAATGTTACAAATGTAACAATTTTGGACACCTGGCGAAAGATTGCACACTTTGAAGTTCTTCAAAGGAATTCTCGCAAAATCAGAATGAACAAATATGGAAAAAGAAGACTGTAAAATGTGCTATTTCTCTCAAGGCTCAAAGAAACAGAAACGTTTGGTATGTTGATAGTGGTTGCTCAACTTATATGACTAGAGATAGTAATAAGTTCATATCCTTGAAGGAAAAGAAAGATGGATCGATGTCTTTTGGAAATGAAGGGTCTTCAAACGTCATAGGAGTAGGTACAATCGCACTTGGAAGCAAGAATGCATTAACGAAAGATGTGTTGTTGGTTGAAAATATGAATCACAATATGCTCAGTGTTGGAAAAATGTGCGATCAAGGACACATGATGCTATTTAACTCTAAGAAATGTGAAATCAGGAAAGGAAAGTTCAGTAAAATTGTGGCTACAACAAGCAGAGCTCCAAATGACATATATATTTTGGATGAGACACCTAAAGGGTGATTTTTGGTGAAAGAAGATGAAAGTTGGTTATGGCACAAAAAAATGGGACCTATAAATTTCGACAATTTGGTCAAGACCAACAAGAAGGAAGCAGTAAGAGAAATGCCTAAAATTTCAAAACCTACCAATATGATATGTGAATCATGTCGGCACGGAAAGTAGATGAAAGTTGAGTTCAAGACAAAAGAACACTTTGCATCACGTCCATTTTAATTAGTACATACTGATCTATGTGGTCCTATGAGAACAAAAGGTTTAGATGGAGAATTATATTTTATGCTAATGATAGATGATTACACCAGAATGACAACTGTCAACTTCTTAAAGAAAAAGACCGAGGAATTCGAGTGTTTTAGAATCTACAAGGAATTGGTCGAAAATGAAACTGATTTGAAGATCAAATGTTTGAGATCAGATAATGGCGGAGAATTCACTTCCAAGGTATTTTAGTAGTACTGTGATGAAAATGGAAGAAAAAAGAAATTCTTAATAGCTAGAACACCACAACAAAATGGAGTTTCTGAAAGAAAAAAAAGAATCGTACAGGAAATAGCCAGAACAATGTTAAATGACTTAAAATTAGATGATAAATTCTGTGTTCAAGCAATTGATACAGTTGTATTCATTATAAACAGAGGTTTTCTAAGGGACAATTGTAACATGAATCCATACAAATTATGGAAAGGAAGACCGACTAACGTCAAATACTTCAATTTATTTGGAAGAAAATGATACATCAAAAGAGAAGATAAAAAATTAGGCAAGTTCGATTCCCGTGTCGATGAAGATATTTTCGTTGGTTATTCATGCAAAAGGAAGGCTTATAGATGCTACAATATGAGGCGAAAACAAATAGTGGAAAACATAAATGTTACTTTTGATGAATATTGTGTTACAAAGGATGACGATGAGATTGTCCCTTCAAGAAAATCTGAGGGATATAAGGGAGAATTTATGAACGATGAATAAGAAGCTCCAGAACAAGACCAATCAAATAAGGAAACAACAGTCAACCAAGAAGAAATAAGAAATGATCAACAATATGTACAGGAAAATTCTCCAAAAATTTTAAGAGAATGGTGTCAAAAGAATCATCCTTCAAATAAAATAATCGGCAACATAAATTAAGGAATTGGAATTAGAAGAATCGATAGCTCTGTTCATCACAACAAGCCCACCTTTCTTTTTTAGCAACTGTTGAGCCTAGAAATTTTGAGGAAGCTAGTCAAGATGAACACTGGGTAGCAGCTATGAATGAAGAACTGGATCAAACTGAGAAGAATGACATTTAGGAATTGGGTCCATGACCAAAGGATAAAATTTTTATTGGAACTAAATTGTTTTTCAGAAAAAAATTGAATGAGGATGGACATGTTACCAAGAATAAGGCAATATTAGTTTGCAAAGGATATTCACAAGTTGAAGAAATTGATTTGGAATAAAAATTTGCTTCCATTGCCAGAATGGAAGCTTCAGAATGTTTCTCACTTTTGCATGCTCGAGAAAAATCAAGGTCTACCAAATGGATGTTAAGTCAGCCTTTCTAAATGGTGAATTGGAAGAAGAAGTTACATTGAACGACCCGAAGGTTTTATGCTCTCTGAAAAGGAAGACTATGTATGCAAATTAAAGAAGGCACTATATGGTCTCAAGAAAGCTCCTATAGCTTGGTGTGCTCATCTTGATGGATATCTACATCAACAAGGATTCAAGAAAGGAAGCTCCAAAAACAATCTCTATGTGAAAGTGGATCAAAATAACCTAACAATTATCGAGGTATATGTGGACGATATAATTTTTGGAAGTAATGATGACAAATTAAGTAAAAAAATTTCCACAAAGATGTAAAGTGAGCTTGAAATGTCTCTACTTGGTGAGCTAACATACTTTTTAGGGCTTTAGATATCTCAGCAGGATAAAGGAATATTTATATATCAAACCAAGTACATCAAGGAAATGCTCAAGAAATTCAAGATGGAAGATTTCAAGTTTGTCCTTACCCCAATGGTAATAGGTTGCAAGTTAAGTTTAGAACATTTGTCAAATGATGTGGACCAGAGGTTGTATAGATCTATGATTGGAAGTCTTATATGTGTGACAACTTCTCGGCCAGACGTAATGTAGGCAGTTGGACAAGTAGCAAGATTCCAAGCAACACCAAAATAATCTCATATTATTACTGTCAAAAGAATTCTCCGATATCTTAAGGGCACAACAGAATATATTTTAGGGGATCCCAAAGGAAATAATATAGTTATACAAGCTTATACAGATGCAGATTGGGCAGGAAGTGTTGATGATCAACAAAGTAGCAGTGGAGCAACATTCTATCTAGGTGGTTGCCTTGTTTCATGGTTAAGTAAAAATTAGTTTTCAATCTCGTTATCCACAAAAGAAGCAGAGTATATCGTGACAAAAACTTGTTGTACTCAAGTCTCTGGATGAAGCAAAATTTGCAAGATATTCAAGTCAAGTTTGATGAGCCTATTCCCATATTTTGCGATAACACGTGGCATCAGTATCTCCAATAATACTGTGATGCATTCCAAAACAAAGCACATTCCGATCAAATATCATTTCGTTAGAGAGTAGGTCATCAAAAAGAATATCAAGTTTTAATATGTTGGCACAAAGGAAAAAATTGCTGACATATTTACCAAACCATTATCTCGTGAAGAATTTGAGTATCTTTGCCTAAAGCTTGGGATTATCCCAAGTTCTCATTAGACTCTTTCTCTTATCTAACTAAGTAAAAAAAGGGGAGTTGAGGTGTGTACAGGTCTGTAGGATGACATTTTTTAGGGTGAGTTAACCTTTTCCATTGATGAAAAAGGGGGAGAGAATGTTGTAGGAAGAGGTATCATGATCACAGGGGGAGTACTTGTGTTTCCATCAATTCCAAAGGGGGATATTGTTGATCAATGGTTGGCATTGATGTCAACCCAAGCAGCACCAGAGGCTACCCCAATATTGCATTGGAATTTTTACTTGAAAAATTACTCTATTCCGAGTCAAGGATATTTTATATGGTTTCTACTTGTCAATATGTTTCCATTGATATATGGCATGCCATGAAATTCTTCACGGTTTGAGAGATATTTGTGTTTGAAGTTAGTAACCCCAGTTAGTGGGCTAAAATCCCATGGGCTTGTGACATGACACTAATAATTGGTTATGGTCATTGAATAGTCAATAATTAATATTTTTTTAAACTCCTAAAATCCCTCCAATGTTCACTTGTCGAAAACCCTCTCAACCTAAGAATTTATATAAATTGTGACCCTCATATCCTCCTGTTGCAAGTATTTCGCTACTTGAAAACATGTCATCGGCTCATTATTGCTATAATTTTTTATTTATTTATTTTTATTTATTTATTTTTGTTTATTTTTATTTTTATTTTTCTGTGAAGCTTTAGATACTAAAAAAAGAACCCATTTGAGCCAAAATCCTGATGAAGCTTGTGACCAAATTTTAGATATTGGTTCGCTATATTTTCAGAGATATGATCTGAGAAAGTTAGGGTTTTTTTAGGCTCCCGAATTTCATGTCAAACAAGTGACCTTGGGAAAATCGGCATAACTTTCTTTCTGAGAATTGGATCCAAAAGAGACAAAAATAGGACACACTGTAGTATGTTGGATATCGCTTTCAGGACCAAAGGTTGAAACATTGACACGTGGAACTTCGTACAAGTTCACTCTACTAAACAAATCTATAATCAGGTCATTGTAGGAGTTTGGGCATAACTATTTCTTGAAGAATCCAATATTGATCAGACCTATGGGGTTGGAAAGAGGACTCAGAGGGCTACCAGAGGGCGCAATTTTAGACCTTGGAGGTCCAAAATTACATAGATACAACAGATTCAATATCGAAATTCCAGAAGGCAAGAAAAAATATGCATTCAAGGATCACTGCAGTAAGGACAAAACATCAATAGTAAAGGGTAATTCTGCTACAACAGGGTATGTATGATTAGTGTTTGAATTTTAATTTGAGTACCATATATGACATGTGTTTTTGTAGGACAATGTAAGTATTTTATATGTATGTATGATTGGGTTTTGTTCATAAATTTTGAACGTATTTACATTTGAATTTTGAATATTTCTTTGACATATGGTTTGCAAGACAGTGTAAGTATTTTATTTGTATATTGGTTTGGGTATTGCTCATTAATGCATGTGCAGGAAGGAGGACACAATAGGACAACTCAGACACATACTATAAGGAAAACGAAACACCAAGTACCATTACTTGAAGCAAGCACAACAATACCTGAGCAACTGCAAGTGTTCAAAGAAGCAGTGTCAAGTCAAGTATCAGGTCATATCAAATGTCAGTATTGTAAAAATCATCATTGTAAAATTGTAAAAGAGTCATTATTGTAAAAGAGTCAATTTGCCTAGAGTTGGAGAGGCATTTTTGGGAGGTATAAGTGTCATTTTTGGATAAAGTTATGGTTGGGTTGTAGGTCATAGTGCGATTGGGTCATTTGTCTAGCTCAAGAAAATCATTGTGAATCATATTGTATCGTGGATCGTTGTCTCTGGTATGAGAGTCCACACTCTTGTATTATTTCTGATCATTATAGGGTGTCAGGGAGGTGCTAGGTTGGTGCATGAAGTCACCTACAGGTAGGAGTTTGTGAAGACTTCAGGGTGGTAGGTCGGTCTAGGATGTCGGGGCATCCATTCAATTGACTACTGAAGAAACCAGGGTGTTGGGGCATCCTTCTAGTGGGACTTGGAGAAGAATGATTTTATAGAATTCTAGGAAGTTGTAGAGCACTATTAGTTCGTTCAAGCAATCTAATAGTGGTTTATTATCCCTAGCAATCATGTAGGGTAGTTTATCAGCCGTGTCAAGCACTCCATGAGTGGTTTATCAACCCACAAAAAGCACCCTTTTGCATGTTGTTTATCAGTCCTAGAAAGCACCCTAAGTGGTTTATTAGTTGTGTCAAGCACTCCATGAGTTGTTTATCAACCCATATCAATCACTCAATCCCATTTCCTCTTGCTCTCTTGGTTACACTCATTTCTCTCAGGGAAATACCATTCTCTCAGCTCATAGCTTATTCTAAATTTTCCCTTGAGATCCACTAAGAAAAGGTCCAACCCCATATTGTTGTGCATTCTCCTTTTTATTATTTCCTTGGGGTTCTTTTCATATTCCTCTTAGACTCTTCATCTTATTTTATTTTTCATTATTTTCACCTTAAAATTAATTGAAGGTGCCAACTAATACCACATGGGTTCATAGTTCCTATTCCATATTATATCATGGATATGTGGTCCCGTGCTTTATGCCATTATATTATTACACTACATAAATCAGGGAAACAAGCACCAGGGGTGTCACAAACCCAACCCCCTTAAATGAAACACCGTCCTTGGTGTTCTTATTAGCATAAAAAAAAATACGAACTATATATATATATATATATATATATATATATATATATATATATATATATATATATATATATATATATATATATGTATATATATATATGTGTGTGTGTGTGTATATATATATCTATATATATATAGATATAGATATATATATATATATATACACACACACACACACACACACATATATATATATATATATGTATACACACACACACACACACACACATATATGTATATATGTGATATATGTATATATGTAGATATATATATGTATATATGTAGATATATATGTATATATGTAGATATATATATATATATATATATATATATATATATATATATATATATGTATATATATATATATATGTATATCTATATATATATGTATATACATATATATATGTATATACATATATATATAGATATACACATATATATATATATATATATATATATATATATATATCACATCTATATATATATATATATATATATATATATATATATATATATATATATATATATATTTATATATATATATATAGATGTGATATATATATATATATATATATATATATGTATATCTATATATATATGTATATACATATATATATATAGATGTGATATATATATATATCACATCTCTTCATTCAACAAACAAATGATAGGTACTACACTCTTATTTTCTCAACCGTCTCCCAGGTGGCTTAATCAAGTTTGAAGTGCTTCCATTCAACCTTGACCTACTCTATAGTTTTATTCGAGAGTGTGATCTACCTCCAGGTTAGGATGCATAGCGGTTAGGAATTCTCCCTCTAGTTCCACCTGTATCACTAGTTAATAATATGATTAGTATCATGAATATATTTCTTAAGAAAGGAAACATGAAAAAAATTATCAAATTTCATTGTGGGTGGCATGGAAAATCTGTAGGACACTATCCCCACTCTTTCCAAAATAGGAAATGATACACTATATCTGGGTGCTAGTTTGGCACAAGAGCCCATTCTCAATGAGCTTCTATTTGGCTTAATATGGAGATAAACATGCTCTCCCACTTGAAACTCTTTGTGTAGTATTTGCTAGTTTGGATAGATTTTCTACCTATCCTACGAAACCTTTAAATTTTGCATTATTCTGATCATTTCCTCCAATTATTTTAGAAAAAATGGCCCAGTAGGGGTATTGTATTTCCTTCCATAAAGTTCCTTAAAAGGGTTCATTACCAATGAAATCTTAGTATTCATTGTTGTATGACAATTATACCAATGGATGGTAGTCTTCCCACTTTATTGGGATGAATCACACACATCTTCAACTTGTCCTCCAATACTATGTTTACCGATTTTGTTTGACCACCGGTTTGAAGATAGTAAGTGATGCTAAAGGATAACTGAGTTCCAAATCCATCAAACAATGCCTTGGCATATCTGTCTGATATTATCATTTTGTGTAGTCCATGTAACTTGTTTATTTAATTTATGAAATTTGGGCTATATCTACTGCTTTATGAGTAGACATGAGAGTGATAAAGTGAGCAACCTTTCTCAACATATCTACTACCACCATGATAGAATCATGTTGTCTAATTGTCCTGGGAAATAGTATTGTTATCACCAAAATCATACCAGATTGGCTGCTGATCAGACAAATTCAGTGTAACTATTTCAAATCAATCTTTGGACTGAAGCTGTTGGAACAGGGTCTCCCACAAGTTGCGAAACTAGTCCATTTTGGATACTTTTTGATTAGATTTAATATACCGGAGGGGTTTTGGGGCGGGTCAAAGCCCTGAAAGTGTTGTAATGGGTAAAAGGGTAAACCAGGGGTCTGAAAACCATAGTTTGCAGACCATAGGAAAGCCTAGGCTAGATTATTATAAATAGAGGAACATTTTTGTATTGTAAAGTAGGATTGAAAGAGCTATTGATGTGAATTGTGTTTTAAGATATCTGGTTTGGGTTTTGGGGAAAGGACTCCTGCTGGCTGTGTGTGCGGAGATCCAAGTCCAGCTGTGTGCGGACCTTGCTGCTATGTGCGCAGGCTGAGAAGGGAATTGTAAGGAAGAATTGATGAATGAATGAATAAGAAAGGTTGATAGAGAACTGGATCTGTGAATACTCTTTGTGTGAATCATTGGTAATTACTACATTGTGTATTTTATGTGTTTAAGCTGCGAAGATCTGTGTAAGTGTGTTTTCTGTATCTGGATCTGTTCTGGTTATGCAATACGGTGCTACTGTCATAAAAGCATATAATTGTAGATCTAGCGCATGTGGGTGTGAATAGAGACCTAATTGACCCTGCGCAGAACAAGGTAATTTGGGAATCATAGGGCTGAGTGCAGCTCTGCTTGCGTTACCTATCCTTTCTTAGGGTGTGGAAACCTGGTTCTAGCACCCACCCATACTACTTTGGGTGAGACTTTGACCTACGCAAGCAGGTCACTGCCAAAAGGGCCAGTAGTATAGGGGTTTGTTGGCAAACCTTGCACTCCGAACCTGGGTCAGGACCCCTCGAGCCAACAAATGGTTCCATTGACGGGGACCTGGAGAATCTTGAGAAAGGGATCAGGTAATGACAAGAGAATATTGGAAGCTTGAAAGAAAGGAAATCAAAGACTGGTTTGAAAAGCAGATCTAGGAATTTGCTGTAAAAGTAAATCACAACGAAAATTTGACGACATAAAAGTGGAAAAATAGGTACATTATGACAGAAAGCTACGAAATATTCTTTGTGACATTTGCGATTAAGATTCAAGAGTGGCTAGCCAGACTCGTAGAGTTCTAGAAGTGCTGGAAGGATGAGTGAGTCACTCAGTGGACCCCAGAGCTGACTTAGCAGCTAGAGAGGACTGATAATACTATCACACGCACAGTCAATAATTGGGTGGACAGTGTGCTAGGAGGATTTGTGACAGAATTTGCCATTGATCAGTTTGTCTCATACTCTGAGGCCGAACAACGATTCTTTAAAGTGTTCTGGGGAAATTTTTTGAGGACATTACCATTGCTGATTAAGATATTACAGTGTGAAAAGAGAATTCTGTGTAGTCATACCAACTGAATGACCCCAGATCTAGAAGGAAGCGCGACACACAGTGGTAAATACTATCAGAACAACCTTGACAGGGGGAGATCTACCTATAATCCGTTGCAAAAACCAGCTGCGCAAGATCCCCCGGATAGACGCCACCTAGGCAGCACAAAGGTAAGAACTCTCCCATACCACTAACCCCACTAGGCAGTGATATGGCTGCGCACCTAAGATTACCTACTTTCAAAGGGGTAGGGGATGAAGATATGGGCTACTTTTGGTTTATTGCAGACTCCGTTTGGATTGCGCATAATGTGGGAACCAATACAATGAAGAGGGCACATCTATCCCTGGCATTTGAGGATAGGGCACTAGACTGGTATATGAGATACATTGCCCAGAATGGGGGTGCATCTATTGAAGATATCAAAGATGCTCTAAAACAACAGTTCCGAAAGCCAAAGTCTTATTCTCAGTTGGTAGCAGAAGTAAAAGACTTCAAACAAGGTGCGTCTGAGTCGGTATGGTAGGCCGATCAATGGTTGAAGAGAGCAATTAGGGAAGGAGGATTCGAGTATGATGATAGGAAAAACATAGAATGGTTCATCGCTATGTTGTTACCTCACCTGCACACGCCAATGAGTCACCAAACCTTTGAATTGCAGGAAATAGTTGTGGAAGTCGCTATGAAACTAGAAGCTGCACCCAGAGAGGATACATCGGTAGGGGTACAACAAATTCAGGAACATATTGGGGCTATGCATATGGAAATTCAAAACCTATGAAAGGAGTGAGGAAAGGATGGCTACACAAATCTATGGTGTATACGATGTTGGGTATCTGGCCACACGAATGATCAATGTCCTCTACTAGTAGATTACATGTAGGTAGGAGGACCTAGTTCGGTGCACCTAGGAGCAAGTGGGGAACCCATCCTAGCACGACCAGGCTCGAGCGGACCTACATTGTAGTGTGACGACTGCCGTGTAGCTGGAATGCATGATACTAACCATTGCCCTCAGCTAGGTGCGTATGTCCCAGAGCTGAAGAAACAATGGTGCAGGTTCTGTCGGTCGGTAGGACATGATGAGCAGAACTGTCGCACTTATGACTAGATGATAGATCGTGGGAACTTATATAGGGTACAATCAGACCCTGCGTCGCCAAGACCATCTGTGCACCTAGGAGGATCCCCAGCCCGAGGCAGAGGAGGTCAAGGAGGAAGCACAGGACGAGGACACGGGCAACTAGTCTGTTATAACTGTGGAGAGATAGGACATTTTGCCAGAGAATGTCCAAATACCACTTGGCCATCATGCAAGTATTTTAGACATCTAGACCATGTGGTGGAGGATTGCCTAATTTTAATAGCCAAAATGTAGGAAAAACAACCCACTCCTATGTAGAATGTGCAAAGAGTTAAAACCGAGCTAAGAAATATAGATCCAAGTGTAAAAGTCATGACGCGCAATGGGATGATCACCCAGGGAGCAAAGGAGAAGCTTGCCTCTCGGGAAGGAGTGAACTTCAACGAATAGGAATCACTAGCAACCAACATGCAGCTGCCAAACAAGATAGGGGAGGGGGTTGAGCCCTTCCTGTAGGCATGTCTGAAGCTGCTACGAAATCCGCAGGCCATAGAAAACCTCCAAGCATTAATGAATTCTTGTGCATCTTGGCGCAGTTTGATTCTCGGGACCAAGGATGTACACAAACTGTACAGTTATAAAAAACGCACTGGAAAAGAAATGCGGTTGAATACACAGATTGGTGACTACAAGATGGATCAAGTTATTCTCGATCTAGGTTCAGATGCAAACGTGTTGCCAAAACAAACATGGAAATGAATGGGAGAGCCTAAATTGGAATGGTCCACCATCTAGTTGCGTATGGCGAATCAACAGAAGATCATCCCTCTAGGAAGGTTGCCAAAAGTCATGGTAGATATCGCAGGAGTAAAAGTCCTAGCTCACTTCAAATTCATAGAAATTGTGGAAGATGTGGATCCTTACCCCGCACTCCTAGGAATAGACTGGGCTATAGACATGGGGGGTGTCATCAATCTCAAAAAGCGCAGCATGGTGTTTGAGAACAACGGTACGCGTGTAATAGTACCACTAGATCTAGCAGAAGGTGCGTAGTCTACCGAGCCAGCCTATGAGGAGGAGGAAATATATCACATTTACAAATTGACTGCGTAGGATGAATATCAGGTTAACCCCATGGCTGAAGGAGTACTCTGTAATGTTCCAAATCTGGAACTTTCTACTCCATCGGGAATATATTAGAATATTCCAATTCCTTCTTCAGTGAGACACGACAAGTCCATGCTAGAGATTGAATGTGGGGGAATTTATAGGATATGTCTCCTTCCAAAGAAGGGAGAGATCCTGAGGCTAGCTTGCCCTTCACAGACTCTGTCTATGGATATGCAATATTCCACCTTAGGAATTTCTGCTACAGGGCCCTTGAGGACACTGTATAAGGGAGTCACTGCATAAATAAGGAAAACCACTACTGGGATGCCCTAGAAAATACTTAATAAAACTCCCTTGCAGAAAATGAGCTCAAAGAAATGACTCTAGATAGGTTATACAGATCTCCCCAATCTAGGTCTCTAAAACAATGCTCAAAGAGAGAGCCTACAACAATACGAAGAACACACTCTGAAACTCTGCAAATATGAAATACATCATAAGAGGGAAAGTGCTGCAGCCATCATTATATTATTATATCAACAATAATAAACATAAATATCATGAGGAATGAACCCCTTATACAATGGGAATCAATCTCCAATGATTACACCCTGAAATACAAATGTTATTGCAACTACACAAAATGCCGGAGGACCATGCTTGCGCAGTAATTAAGAGAGTAGTAGCTTTTGAATGTGTAAAAAATGATAATGATGTTGAAGGATACAAAGAAATATCCCAATAACAAAGGAATGGGCTGAAATACTAGATTTCTAGCCAATCTAGGAGAGATTGCTAGAAATGCCGAAGAATACAAAATGTGACAAGAGACTTGTAACTGCAACTGAACCAAAACAAGAATGAGGCTATGGCTAATCCGAAATCTGATTTCCCTCCTTCGATAATGTCTCCAATACAAAGCGCTGATCCCTTTGTCTCAAAAACATCCTCCTGATGAGCTCTATGAACCCCTCTCTCACTGCCTCCATAAAATAACGACGTTTCCTCCATGGACTGTACAGTGGGAGAAGATGGAATGTTGAAAAGTGCCAAAGATCTATTATGAAGCCCAATAATCCTCCTTGCAGCTCCTCCAATGAGTAGATCACTCCTCCACTGAAGAGAACAAGCTAAGATGACTCCATGAGTTCCTCCTTTGCTGCCCCCAGCAACACAACGTCCTCTCTGCTGCAGAGCTAGTGCTGTAGATGATGGTGGTAGCTATGGCCAAAGCCGTATTGAGGAAAATCAGCTCAATCCTCATCCTTCCTTGAGGAAGAGGTAGGGATTCCCGACCGGGAACACCCTAGTGCCCGAGGGCACCACCACCCTGCTAAACAACCCGGGGATGCAAGCCTCTGTAGACCCAGGTATAAAATCCAAACATGATGCAAATGGGCTGCCATCTCCTCCATATAAAGAAAGGGAACTCTTCTCCACCAAGGTCCCACCAATTATGGTTTCCACCCTCATGTGAGTGTCTTCCCTCCAAAACTACGCAGCTTCTCTAGGAAGCCTCTCCTCCTTGGGCAGCGCTGTTGACTTTAGTCAAAGATGACTAAACCAAGTGAGCTGGGTTCCATTCACACCCTTAGGTATTTATTTCAGCTGCTTATTTGTCCTCCTTTCACACAAGGAGTGTTATTTCTTCATTAAAAGACGGCTAAGGTGTCCCCTTACCCATTTTATTAAGCAAAAAAAAAATATGCAACTATAATGTTCCATTTTAGCTTGATGCTAAAAATTGGGAACATTACAATCCTCCGCTCCCACATGTTTCTTTCTCGCAAGAAAATGCATAAAGAGAACAAAATTCCTCCTCTTTCTTCTCTTGTGGCCTCCTCATCAACAAGCTCTACCAGTGCTCAAAATATGTTGCAATAAATCTGCCCTCCAATGCTCTCTCCCAAGTATGCAAGCTGAAAATGATGCTCCTCATGGAAAGATAGAAGGTGTAGTGGAATCCTTCTTGCTGTGCTATGGCCTCCTTAAGGTAGGAGTGATGATATGCATGGGAAAATTTGTCTCCCAATGATGATCCTCTCATCCATGCAATCATCCAAATAAAAATCTCAACCCCTGGTTTTTGCAATGTGTTGGGGCTGAATGGAGGGTTGTGCTTGTGCTTCTCATGATGGCCCTCTCTCCATTTGAAGTGTTCATGGGGCTGCCTCTGTCCTTGGGCTGAAATGGTATGGCCTCCAAGAATGTCCCAAGCTACCCCATCAAGAAAATCAGCCATGAAATGCCTCCTCAAATTCTCCAAGGGGTTCCTCCCACAAGAAGAGACAAGTAGCAATGTGGCAATCATGGTTTTCCCATGGGGTCTCCTGCAAGATAAAACATATACAATGGGGAGAATCATGCTCCAAATGGGCTGTACATACAATACTCTTCAAACAATGCTCCTCATAAGTATACAAATATTAGAAATACGATGGAGCAATATGCAATAAAAACAAGCTGTCATAGGACAACCAGAGAGTGGTTCATAGTTCCACTCATGGAACCTGCGTAGTGCCTCTTGGCCTGCCTCAAAATCACAATTAACAAGTGCTATAATAGCCACTTTTTTTCTACCACAAGCTCCTCACAATATGGAATCATAAAAATACAAATTGGTGCCAATGATGCACACCAAGAAGCATGTGGCTTCCCCCCACAAACCATCATAAGAATAGCCAAAATCAAGGCTACAAGTAGCTGCAAGTAAATTATACCAAGTGCAAGAAGGGATGACCCTCCTTGAGACAATAGGTTGCTCATATGAAGTAAATAGGTACAAAATGGGAAATTATACCTTCTCTACCATGTACTTGAGACCTTGAGCTGAAATGGCTCATCTGAATTCTCTCCCTCTCCTCCAAATAAGGGAATGGTTGTGACAACCTCTCCAAAATCATTCGAGCTATTCATCTGTCCATATGATGATGAAGATCATGATGAATTCCCTCCCAAGTGAACTCCTATAGCAAGGCAAAGTATGCATCCAAGTGCATAGCTAGGAAGTCCTCATGTGCTGCATGCAATAATTTCTCCTTGAGACTAGAAACTCTAGTCAAGAAGAGTTTGCCATGATGATAGATGATCATATCATCCACTAAGTATCTTCCATCTCCATCAGGGCCATCCAAGATCATGCAATGCACCAATATCTTGAGAATACTCAACCAAAAGTTGAGTCCTCCAACCTGGATCAATCCTCCACATAGACAGCGCTGGTAATCTGCAATAAGGTGCACCCCTCATGCTGCTGCCTGCTAATTTGACATCCCCCATGCCAAATTCATCCTCCAAGTTGCTACCATGCCCCTCATGCAGCTGATCATGCTCAAATAGAAATGGTAATCTCTGAAAATAAGCCTCCCATGAGAGACTATCACCTCCAAAGAATCTCCCGATCCTGGCTAATGTAAGCATGAGTGGCCTCCATCTACTCCAATGCATGAAATATTTCTCCCTCAAAGGAAGAATCCTTTGTTTCTATAAATCCATGGAGCAGTCATCCTCCATCATGAATATGCTATCCTCCATCCATGCAACAAACTCTATCAGCGCAATATAGCTAATGAGAGTGGGTGAAACTGAAAATGAGAGAGTGTATCCCTCCTCCTTGAGCTTCTCCCCAAACTCTCTGTGCTATGATGGACTCCTCTAATGTCTCCACCCCTCCGGAATCCAAGAGTGGTGAACCACAAAGCATGATGCCTCTCATCATATCTAGATCAGGTGGCCTCCCAGGTGGAATGGCTCCAAAAAATTGAGACATCAAGATCTGAAATAGAATGCATGTATGAGTGGACTGATTTGTCCCTCTCTCCTCTGCGCAGTGTAGTCTCTTTCCCTTGTGCAGAAAATTTCTGAAATATATAAGGGAGAATGCTCATCATCCCTTCATGCTGATCCTTCTTCTCTTCTTTCTCCATCTCACAATCCCCAGTAGATGCTACATATGGCTCTAGAATTGTGTCTTGGTACCCACATGTAAAAATATTTGGAACTCCTTGCAAAGACACAAGGGCTCCTCTAGTGGAAGCAATGGCTCCCCTTTCACCTCCATGGGGTGATGGATCTCCTCCTAATGTGACAGTGCTGTTGGTTATTTCCAATGTATGCAAAGTGTTTGTGCTGATGACACAATGAGTTTCACCAAGTTTTTCCATCAAAACCTTAGTGAATGCATGATATGTTTTTACATTTGCATGATAATGAAAAATGGAACCTTCAAACCAACAATGATCAGGCATACCTTGAGTTGCAGCGCTGCTCCTCCTATGGCCTCATTTTCTTCCTCGACTCCCTTGCAATGAAAGTGAACAAGGACTGCGCTGTGGATCTTCATGTGTGGCTAAATTCTCACACCCTTCATGAGAATAGCTAGGGCTTGCTTCATCTACAAACCCTTTCAAAAAATTTCTCCAAATTTTCCCTTTCATCAGATCTTCAATGATTCCTCGATGGTCTAGAAAAGAAGAAGGGAGACCTCCTCTTTCATCATTCCTTTTCCCTTGTTTCCTCTGTCAATCTCCTCTCCTTGGAGAGAAGCTCCTCTTGCTGATGGCATTAAATCTTGTGCATAGGCTGAGCCAAGATTGATGCTCTGATACCACTGTAATGTTCCACATCTGGAACTTTCTGCTCCATCAGGAATATCTTAGGATATTCCAATTCCTTCTTCAGTGAGACACGAAAAGTCCATTCAAGAGATTGAATGTGGGGGAATTTATAGGATATGTCTCCTTCCAAAGAAGGGAGAGATCCTGAGGCTAGCTGGCCCTTCACAGACTCTGTCTATGGATATGCAATATTCCACCTCGGGAATTTCTGCTATAGGGCCCTTGAGGACGTTGTATAAGGAAGTCACTGCATAAATAAGGAAAACCACTGCTGGGATGCCCTAGAAAATACCTAATAAAACTCCCTTGCAGAAAATGAGCTCAAAGAAATGACTCTAGATGGGTTATACAGATCTCCCCAATCTAGGTCTCTAAAACAATGCTCAAGGAGAGAGCCTACAACAATATGAAGAACACACTTTGAAACTCTGCAACTCTGAAATACATCATAAGAGGGAAAGTGCTGCAGCCATCATTATATTATTATATCAGCAATAATAAATAGAAATATCATGAGGAATGAACCCCTTGTATAATGTGAATCAATCTCCAATGATTACACCCTGAAATACAAATGTTAATACAACTACAAAAAATGCCGGAGGACCATGCCTGTGCAGTCATTAAGAGAGTAGCAGCTGTTGAATGTGTAAAAAATGATAATGATGCTGAAGGATACAAATAAATAGCCCAATAACAAAGGAATGGGTTGAAATACTATATTTATAGCCAATCTAGGAGAGATTGCTAGAAATGCCGGAGAATACAAAATGTGACAAGAGACACTAGAAAATTTGGCCAATTTTCTAACGGCCACTTCGTCACTATTCCGACACATATTCGTCGCAAGAGTGACAGTTCAAGGCCGGAAAAAACGTGGTTAGCCATTACGTCGCAATTCCGACGCTTTTCCAAAGTGTTGCAATACTGACACTTATTCCGATGTTTCCAAACAACCGTTGATCTTCCAACGTTCCTAAACTATTGCAATTCCGACGATACTCGGTCTGACGTTTTGGATGTCGCTCTTCCAACGTTTGTTAACTATTTCTCTTCTGACGTTTGTAGACTTTCGCAATTCCGACGATATGTGGTCCAATGTTTTCAACGTTTCTCTTCTGACGCCTATTAATGTGTCGCAATACCGACACTTTCCAAAGGTGTCACAATATTGACGCTTTGCAGAAACATCGCAATGCCGATGCCAGGAATAACTGTCACAATACTGACAGGAATTTAAAAATTAAAAAAAAAAATGTAACGTCGCAAGACCGACGAAAAGGGCAAACGTCCATGTCGTTAGAAGACAGACGCTTATAAGGCGTCAGAAGAGCGACGACGGGTTCAATTTAAAAAAAAATGAAACTTTAAAACAGGACATAAAATGGTTATAAAACCCATTTAAAATTATCCTTCATGCGGAAATTTACCTTCATTCCCTTGCGACTTAATCCTCATTAAAAGCTCGCATATCAAATGCTTTCCATGTCCAACTTAATGAATCCTAATACTCAGGCTTTATAACTTTGGTTCAACACCCATCATACAATTGTTAGTTCCCCTTTATCAAAAATCCTCGGTGCCAACGTATATCAAACCCATATGTAATATATGGGCCATTACCAATCTCATGTGAATATTTAATCTTCGACTTTTGCCTTTCTTTATAACCCAATATAATGATGACTCATGGCATGTGTAAAACCTTAATATGTCAATATATATTACATTCTCTAATCCAATGTTTTGAAATACAATATAAGATCCTTGACCTTAGGTTTAGACCCAAGCACCAACATATTATATGAAGGGTTGGTCCCACAGTAGCGATGCGCCTAACATTTACAAACGTACCTTTCCATCCAACGATGGACGCATCATTGCGCTCAGACTTGGCAATCCAATGGCCATCGCGTTACAAAAGTGCACGCCTGTTGTTCTTCCAATTTTACGCGATAAAAGTGGTATTAGCCTTACCACTTTTTCCACGTGTCCAACGATGGGTGATATCATGTTTTTTTCATAAAAACAATTTACATCTTATAACTTACATGAAACCCACGGTTTTGGGCTCAAAACCACATTTTCTGTTCCACTTACTTACGGTTCCATTTCTACTTGTGGTTCCGCCCAATTCTTCAATGATCCAATTTCTACTTCGTGATTCAAGGTTCCGCGAACTCCAATTAGGTACATTTCAATCCTGTGGAATGAATGCACCTCTATTCGGTGTAAATTCTAACTTCTGTGTCTGGCCAATTTAATTCTCGCCATTTCTCGTTTGCCCAAGACTCCTCTGCAAATTCAATAAAATGCTAAATAGACCCACTTCTTACTTCGGCGTAACCATTCAAGAGGTTGTAACTCATATTGACTCCATCTCAGTCGTGAGAACTGAGAACGACCTGATCGCTGTAATTGTAGTGAACCCCAATGTAATTTAGATACATTCAAATGTCATCAATGCTATTACTGTGTTGGATTTCACAGTATTGCCCATTCTTTTTGTCATTCACCGACACATGAATGAACCCCTATATTCATCTCTGGAGTTAAATCTATAGTAATCTCAAATGGACTTTAAAATCAATCTTCGTTGTATGACCGAGTTAGTTATACTACACCTAATTGGGAACAAAAATTGTCACTTAATTTCGGTTAAGCCGTGAATGAGCACAAAGGATAACCAACTTTGGATGAATACAGAATACCAAACAAATTCGTTTTATTTTCATATTTTAAGAAACCAAAATTTTTGGATCCACTTATGAATCATGATGCTTGGGATTCGTTTCATGGATGAGGGATCTATCTCAATCTACACAGTAGACAAGTACAAAACATATCTCGAGCAAATCCTAGTGGATCAGGATCCAATCTGGGGATCCATCCCTTAGGACCAATAGATCTAGTAACACAGATTTAAGTGCTATTCTGTTGTTGAGGCAGATATACAATGACTATAAATGCCACCATAACTGTAATATGTTCATGCACTTCAACCATGTAGGAGGCAATGTGAAGGAACTAGAGATGATTATACAATCGAATTGGACAAGGTTGATCCAAGTAATAATTAGATACTCAACATTAGGAAGCCAACCTTCTCAAATGAGGCTAGAGAGAGTTGGAATCAAAATTAATAGCACCATTGGAGAAATATGTGTTGAGATTCTTGTTTATGAGCTCTCAACCCAATAGTAATTTTCCTATGCTTCATGAATCAAACACTAATGCCATAGCACATGGTCCATCATTCATAGTTCTTGACATTTGATGAGATTTACCAATTTGTTGAGTTGACTATCCAGTTTCACTTTGCCTCAACCCGTTTCACATTTTTGGCCTCCCTTACTCATATACTCCATGGGATTTGAACATGGATCTCATCCATGAAAACCCAATATATCTACCATTAATCCTAACCCATGTTGAGGGCACTAACATTTCAGCTCACCTACTAGAAAGGATTCAAATTCCACACAAGTTAATTATTCTTTGTTCAAACTTAATCTTTGGTAAATTTTAATTTCAATAAATGCAAAGCAACTTATCTTAATTTAAGTCTGCAATTTCTCGAGTTGTAGCTAGGCTTAGTGTATGTTGTTCAATAGAAATTTAAAAATCAATGTAAACTAATGCAAAATGTATACCTTTTTTTAGAAAAAGAGATTCATTCAGAAAATACATCTTAAGCATAACATTTTGATATTTACTGTACCAGATTCCTTCAATGGCTCTACCAAGTAATGAGGAAGTCAATTGTCATGCAAGTCCCTAGCTTAGATCATACACATTCAACAAAACCTTGTATCCTTCCTGAGACTCAATGGAATCAGAGTTTTCCATCAAGCTCTCTGCCCAAATTAGGGGCATGGAGAAAAAAATTAGTTGAAGGAAGAAAAAGGTATGAAAATCAATCCTTAGGGGCAGAGAAAGCAATATTTATGAAACAGAGGGCTCCATTCTTTTATGAAGAGGTGGATAAGAGACAAAATAAAACACTTAAAGTTCATCCGGCATAGAATATACGTAAGAGGCATAAACGAGGCAAATGAGCGTCAAGTTTTTAATCTAGCCTTTGTTTTATGCCAGTGTTGTTCGGGACTTGAAGAATATGAAGATGAGCAGTACGAAGAGTTTGTCATGGAGAAAGACAAAATTTTGTCTCTTGAAAACAAATGCAATGCAAATAAAAAGTCATGGACCTCAAATAAACAGGGTAGAGGACCAACTGAAGGAAAGCTCCAAGATTTCACAAGATCGAATAGATGGCAATCAAAATTCTAAGAAAATTCTGTTATGGAAATGTCAAATGTATAGAGATCCAGCCTAGTGCAAGTCTTTTATGAACTATGGATGCATGTACAGAGAGCAATTGAAGAAGCATCTCTGATTTGTAATAATGATCTTAGGTTTCAATATGAAGACGAGAAAAAGCAAATGAATGACAAGTCTGATATGAAAAGGTGTATAACATACTTGGAAAAGAAACATACAAGTAAACATCAATATGGACAAAAAACCTACTTAAGAACAATAATATACAAGGATGTCAAAGAAATGAAGGCCAAAATAGGGGACATGGAGCCGAATTTCAAAGATTTTTTTGAATTTTCAGAAGTTACAGGTCAAGAATAGAGTAAACGACTAATTGATAAGCTTCAAGAAGGATCTAGGAACTATAAGACAAAGCAAGGGAAAAGGAAGTTGCTTGAGGATGTTATTAGAGACAAGATCATGGGTTCAAATCAAATTAACTGACTCAGAATAGTTGCACTCTATCCAGATTTGTTGAGGAAGGAGAGGGAATTACACAAGGATTTCCTTTCAAAACAAAAAGCCATTGCTACTGTAACTGTACAGTACCACAATTAACACTTTGCAGCAATTAACCATGTGCTAATCTATAATTCTAAACTCGAACACATATGCATGAAAGACTTAGAAAAGTGCAATCATTTTGTCCATCCTTATAGTAAGGCTTTACGTCAACTAAATGGTAAGCCAGCCAGCAAGTCCACTGGGATGAGAGAAAGAAACTTTTCTTCTTAATGGAGGGAACTATCATGGTGGTTCCAATCAATTAATGTTTGTAGTTTGGGCAGGTTTTTCACAGGCCTAAGTGTCTAGGCATGCATAAGTTTCCCACAATTAAAGAATTTTTTAGCATAATTTCAATTACCTCACTCAAGCCCTGTGCAACTCCTAATCTCTCAACATTGCTGTTATCTGATTTCAGAGTCTCCAGTAACCAAGGCACCAGATCCGGGAAGTTCTCTTCACCCACAGATCTTATGAGCGACCCAAGAGCTCTAGCTGCAACAACACGTACTTCTGGTATAGGGTCTGCAAGAACCTGTGCAGAATTTAAATTAATTAGAAATTTCTGAACAAAATATTTCAATAAGACACATACAGGGAAAAATATTTTGCCAATACCTTCTTCACTTCAGGAAGCATCAAGCTTATATATGGTAGCATATCCTTTGGCTCTGTTACCAAAGAACACATGTTTCCAACAATCTGGGCTGATTTCTTTGCACGTATCTGCACTTATTTCCCTAAGACCGTGGTGGACTATAGGCACCAACAATGCTAGTGATGGAGCATAAATAGTATTGACAAACATTGTCTGCAATGATGGTAAGAGATAAAGGAATACAAGATGTTAGTAATAAATAAACAACATCAAATCTCACAAAAAATGGTATAGAAGGCCTGACATAAAACTTTAAAACAAACCTGCAAAAGAATGTCAAGGGAATGCTTTGTGTATTCATTGGGATCTGAGATACTCAAGAGTAATGATGAAACTAGTGCAGATATTTCAAGGTTCTTGATTACACTGCACGCGCACACAAATAATATTATTCGTCTAGACAATCAAATGTGCCATATAGTAGGGTTCCAACAAGGGGGAAAAGGCAATAAAGCCAAGTGAAGCTTAGCCACTATAATGCCTGCAACGAGTGATAGCAGTGCAACTTATGTGGTAAGGTCTGATCAGGATTATAAGCTCCCACAGAGGCCACTGTGAATTTGTTTCATCAGATTGGGTTGGTAATGGGTTGTAGTCCCAATAGAACAAATTACAAGCAGACCCATGAGACAAGATCCTGAAAAAAAAGCTAAATTCTTGTTGTATTGAAGAATAAGATACATGTTTTTGGAGTTGTGGAGTTGAGAGCAATGCAGAGATCCTCACACTGTCCATGGTGCTAGATCTATGAGCACGGTTGGGAGCACAAATCTCCCGCATCCTTCCTCCAAACCTGCAATTGTATGGCTTCATCCTTCCTCAAAACCGGCAACAGTATGGCCGCATATTTCCTCCTTCCCTGGACAAACCATGCAACCGGAGGGAAATGAAAGAGGGAAATTAAAACTTTTGATATTTGAAATTTTTTGACATTTTGAAATGAAACACGTGTGTTTTTTTTAATTCCACTCAAATTAATTTAAAAATATATATATTTTAATAATTTTAATAATTTTTAAATAATTAAAATAATTTCTAAATAATTAAATGTTTGTTTATTTTGATTGTTTAAAAATATTTACAATCAAAAAAATAAAACATATTTTTTTGAGAAGCAATTAAAATTATATGAGTGAATGCTAGCTATTGTAAAAAATAGAATTGAAGATCATCTTCTCTGTAGTAGCCATCATTGAAATACATTATTGGAAGCCAAATCAATACTCTTGATAGATTCTCTTTCCTTTTACAAGTAAGTTATCCTCTATGCTCTATGTCTGCAATCCAAAAGTCTATATCCTAATTTGAGACTATGGTCTGAAGCATATTTCCAAAAGTTCTGTAGGTTGAATCCTAAAGGAATCTAGGACCAAGACTGAAAGAATAAATCCTACATCTCTTTGAAGCTAATATCTCGACCATGTTACAGAAACAAGCACTTATGATGACACCAAACAGTTACATGTGACTATACATGACATTCGATACAATATTCTTTGTGATTTATGGAAGAAGATGAAAGAATATCCAATGAAGTTTGAAACCTCTTAACCATGTATTATAACTCGCTCTTGCTTAAGGTTGAAGGTCAAGTTTATGATAATCATCTTTACAAAAGGATAAATATTTTATGGGCAAATGAAGGTAGAAAATGAAGCAGAACAGAATTTGGAAGAGTACCGTATATATGTGACATGTGATTTGAAGTATCAAAGATCATATGACAATAAATTTGTTGAAGCATATAATATCAAAATATTGGGAGAATTGTTTACAATAGAAAAACACAAGAAGCATTCATGATAGATCTGAACCTATGACTTCTTTGGTGGCATTTGAATCTTTTATGGCATTATAGTATACTAAATTTTTGTGACACTCTGACATACAATTTTTGAAATATTTGTGGCATTATGCCTATGTGGTAGTTGAGTTCTATGACATATCTCTATTTTTATATGATTCTTTGTGGCCTGATTCATTGTGCTAAAATGAATGTCAAAAAGTACATAATGATGCAAATTTTAGAGACACCTTTTCAATAACACAGAAGTAGCCCTCGCTCAAGTAAAACCCTATTATTTGAAGATACATGAAGAATGAATTATTGTGCGAAGGTTTGATGATGCAGGGGAATTAGACACTAGCCAGAAATGTGGAGGATTGTCCACACGTTGTGGCTAGAAGGATTCGAAATTATTCAAATTGTAACAGCAAGGTGTCAATACCTTAGCTGTCTGTTGCTTTTAGAACAGTTAGGGTTAGTCTAGAAACTGTAGAAGTCGAACAGTTTTGGTTTAATTCCATCTGTTCAGTTTCCACTGTTGGAATATGATGTAATTAGTCTTTTAGGTTAAAGAAATAAAACGGTCCCCAAAGGAACCGAAGAGTCATTTAATTGATTATAAATTGTAGCCCTGATATGGTGAAAGGGGGATTTTGGCAGCGAAAGGTTGAATTGAGAAACTGTATTCTCTGTTGAATAAGATTTAAGCCTTATTGTCTAACTGTGCATGTGCTATTGGCATTCTCTGTGTATAACTTGAAGAAAAAAAATTCTGTGTTAAATCTCCTGTAGCCCTCTCTGTTTGTGGTTGAGTACAAGTTCCCAGTGATAAATACGAATGTGTTAAATTGATATAGAAACCCTGTATGAGGCCGAGAGTGAGTCTGTTGGCTGAACGAGTTTGTAGTGGTTCTCAGCCAAATGAATAATATTGAGTCTGTGTACAAGGTGCTGATCTCTGTGTGCTTAGACCAGGCTTTATAGGAGTGAAACCCCAATTATCCTTCGTTTACCATAGAACTTTGAAATTCTGTTGAAGGTAGGAAAATAACGTGTTTTATGGTGAGTTGAATGATATTATTGAGGCTTGACCCAAAGTTAACAAGGCGGAGTTATTATGTTTAATGGCATTAACCATGGTGAAAGTCCGGTTGAGCACTGTTCAAAACCCGGGAGTGGGTTTGTGAAACCAAAACCACCCTCATTGCGCAGCCTTTGGGCTAGAGTGAAACCGTTTAAAAAAACGTGATCCTATAATATGTCACCACGTCACTGGGGTAATACTGCCCCCATCATGTTTTTTTGAAGTGTTAAAGGCAGGCGTGCAAAAAAACGCGATATCGACATGCGTCGTCTGATCGGGAGGCCAACAGATCCGATGAATATCACACGATCAGTAGCAAGGAAGTTAACTCTAGGTAAAGACTGGTGGTTTTGTGTTAATTCAACATTTGTTTAAATTGTGTTGGACGTGTGGGGCCGGGAACCACCATATAATATAATGTTGTGTTAATGTATAACCATAGTTGGATGCTATAAGCGCGGGTGTATATAATTAAAAGAGTCGGACCCCTTTTTGTAGTGTTAAGTGCTAAGGTTTGAAAAATGAATGTGGGTTATTATATTTGCCTTAGGAGGCTGGATAAAGAGCTTTGATTGTCGGGCATTCATTCGATATTCATACAAAGTAAAGGCTCCAAAATAAAATAATTAAAGCACTTTATTTAAAGAGCCAACCTTATAATAGAAGGTATATATATGTATGGTAATGCACGTTGAATTTAAATTATCAAAGGGCAAATACATATTTTGGTTACAATAAAGTTTGGCTAAAGTAATTATTTATCAATTTCTATGAAATTGATAAATAAAATTTGACAAAGAAAACAAAATAGACTTCCTTGGTTTAAGTAGAAGTTGTGTTAAGTGAAATTGTTTACATAGAGAGAGAACAACTCTCCTTAGTTCCCGGGTTCAAAAACAATTTTGCTGTCATTTGAAGTATACTCTTTCTCCAAGTTCTATAACCCTAAATTTGTACTCAATGCATCCCCATCTCAGATCTAGTTCTAGACCAAGAAATAGAACTAGTTCTAGTTCTCCGAGAGTTTGTTTTTACTCTTTACATTATGAATCCGGAGTAGCAGCACTAGTCGCAGGGTTAGAAACAATATTATCCAAGGAACCAGGCTCTGCCAAAATAAATTGTGGCTCAAACAGGTAGCATGCATCATTATAGTATCATTATAAAAACTTCAGAACATCCAAGGCTGCAGAGCCAAATGATGTATCATGAGGGATTAGGAAGTTCCAAACAAAACCGGACTAGATCACTGTGAAAACTGTGAAAACAGATATGGACATAGCCATATTAAAATAGAGAAAAAAGAATATAGTTCCAGGACGTGATAAGTAGTCAGCATCACCACCCAGAAAGTCACAAAACTCCAGCAAAAAAGAAAAAGAAAAAGAGTTGTACCGGTTCTTCCCAAAAATAATAGGAAAACAGTATGTGAGGTTAATGGCCATAAGATACAGACCCTATTCAGGAAAAATGAATATCACTAGTTGCCCCTTGCTCATCTGACCTGTGAAGATGACAGTGCATGATACCGAAACTACTATTTAGGCCTCTCTTTGACAAGCTATCAGCAACGATATTTATTTCTCTGTAAAAATGTCGAAAGGTGATTTCCATAAATGAGTTCTTCAGCAATTCAATCTTCTCCGTAGTTCCCAACTTACTGCCTCTATACAACGTCTTTTTACTGGTGTTTACAATTGATTTTCAATATAAGAATGTGTATTTAGTATCTAATATTAACTAAAACTCTGACAGTTTGTGTTCCCATTAGATATTCCTTCTGAAAGGCACTCAAGAGTCAGTAGCATGCGAACATACATAATTTTAAAACACACAATCGAAAAATAAAAGAAGTTTCAGTTTGAGGTTAAAATACTCAGTTACCTAGAATAGCACCCTTTAAAAGCATATATTATCATAGAAAATTCTCTCTATTTGAACGACTATGGAACACCTCAGAAAAAACAAAGGGCATTCCATTAATGGCCACAAAATTCATTTGAAAGGGCACAATCCGTCTAAATAACAGTCATAATTTAAAATAAAATCCCATTAATAAATACATCCGTGAGATGAAAAAACTCAACAGATTTAGTTTGTGGTAAAGAGACCCATTACATTGACTTAAACCTTGGTCGGAAACCAACCATAAATATTTACAAAACTTAACAATTCAGAATTATACAAACAATTCAATGGGGAAAGGGTTATCAATTTTTTATGTAGGGTTTATCTGTTTGACAGAAAGGGTTGATGAGTTCAGGATTAAAAAATTAAAAAATAACCAAATGGGATGAAATGCATGCTTAATTTACAACAGAATAACGCAACAGAACTCTACCAGCAATCAACTTAGTTTCCAACAGAACATTAATAAATCATAAGACTGAAGTAATACATTGTACAACTTGAACGCTCCATTCCCCTCCAGATTTCTATATGTAGTACATAACATTCAATCTTGGTTAAAAATATTTTAAAAAAAAATTCTGCCAAATGTGCTAGTTTTAAGTAAATAGGCGACTTAACTAATTCGAAAGTTCTATCTAAGCATCAATAAATAGGAGATAATCTGAGATTTTAATAGATGTTCACCGCATAAAATATGTCAAAATCCTGTAGCTATATCCATGGCTTGAGACTGCAATGAAGAGGTCCAAAGTATGGTGGCTTCAATAGAACCAAGCCTCAATATAGGGATGCTATGGGTCCGAGGGTTTAATTGATTCAAGTCTTAATAAAAAGCTACAACATAGAACCAAGCTCTTATGGTATATCTCTATCCTCCAATAATGACAAACATTAAATTCTCTTGAGCATGGTAATAGAACTAAATTTGTTTACAATAGTCCACAAGATATCCATTCATTTCTAGAAATTCTGCAAGAAGAAAATTAAAGTCATGTGTAACAAAGTATTATGAAAATACTTCAAGAAACCATAACTTAGCCTGAATATCCTAAAACTGAAGTTGGAAACATCGTCTCTCCAAGGTTTTTAATGTTTCAATCCTCTGTTCAACATTGATACAAATGTCAAAAACAAGTTAAAAGATGAACCAAATAATAGCATTCAAAGGAAATACTAGGATGTCACCATTTCTACCTGCTATCCTTGAAAAGAAGAAGAGCTAACTTACATGATTTTGTGTTTGCAAGGTGGACTTGAAGACCATGTTCATCCCATAATGAGCTCAAAATGTACTTTTGTTTTTGGAATCGTGAAATAGAAGGACAGTGTTGTCAAAAAATAGTGAAATGGAGATCCCATAGAGGGCCTCCACCTTTACCACCCATGGATTTTGAAATGAGAAACTCTCATCCATAAATATGAAGTCCAAATAATGTGAGGCAGTCGACACCCTTGCTTGACTACTATGTTAATGTATATAATAGACCCCAGAGATGATCATTTGAATCTCATATAGGGTCATAATTATAGAGATCACCAAGCATAGGAGAGGTATACCTTCAGCCTCTCAAATATAAGGTTTCTTCCAACTATCTGAAAGGCTTAACAGATGTCCATGGATCAACAATATACTTACTTTTTCTTCCTCAATAGCATTTGGGAGGATTGAAAAATAGTCAAAAGTGTGGTGATTCCATTTGCAATGACTAAACCTTAAACCTGCAATTTCTTCCTCTCTGCCCATATGGAGATGAATTTGTCTGCTCTTCTGGCAAAGAGTTTGAACATGGTGTATCCCAGCATGATAGTCTCGCAATTAATTGATTCAGAGGTCAGGATGTATGCAGGAGGTGGAGCACTTGAGTTAATTACCATACTAAGGAGGACAACATGAGTATTGAAACCGGGTATTGCTTCTCCACTGAACACTTGATTAATTACTATAATGGGTTTTACATATTAAAATTGTATTCATACTAAGAGAAGCCAAAATAATAGAGATTAAATTTTCTAGATCCAAACACCCAATTTCCATAAAATCAAGAGAAAATTGTGTTAAAACAGTTTAGCAAATTGATATTTCAAAAAATACTGTTAGGAAAAAAAACTGTAAGCTACTTAAACCCTAACAAGCACCTTTGAATTGGATGTTCATGGCATGTTGTCCTCCCCATATTTGTTAGATTGGAATTACACCTTGCAATTTGATAAGAGTTTGTATTGCCTGATGAACAAAATGAAACTTTAATTGCAACAAAAAAAAAGGCAAACCTCTTGCAGAGTCCATAAAGGTTGTAGTTTTATATGGCCAGGCTTCACTTGAATAAACATGTCTGCCATTACATTTTTAGCCTGCTCTGTGATCCGAATGGAAAATGGCATCAACTCATGTTATTCATCTACCCATATTATCCATCTACCCATGGAATTTACCCATGGTATTGTAAATGGCATCGACTCATGGTATTCATCCACCCATGATATTTATTCACCCATGGTATTATAAGTGACCCATGGTCTGTGTCCACCCATGGTATTCATCCACACATGGGATTTACCCATGGTATTGTAAGTGGTATCTACCCATGGTATTGGCCCATGGTATCCACCTATGGTATTGTATCTCAAAAAAGGCTATAAATAACAAGCCTCACTTTGTAAAAGGACAGATTGTCCGCCACAATGTAGCTTCTACAGTTATTCTATGTTTTAATAAAACAAGTTTCTTTGTGGTTTTATTTTCTTTGTGTTCTCTCTTCTTTTCTGGCATTCTAATTTTGCAGATCTTGTCAGATCCATTTCAAATTTTTAGATCTTGGGGGGCTCCCCCCCAATATCCAGATCAGTGGTATCAGATTCAGGTTACGCCTCCATTGGAATGAGGGTTTGAAACATATTTCAGCTTCAATGTTTTGCAGCAATCTTCAGCAAAATCCATGAATGTTTTTGGGCGGCAAGTTTTCAGATCAGATATGAAACTTTTGGTAAAAAATTTTCAAAAACAAAGACCCGATCTGGATTCCTTGCGAAAAAATACTCAAATTAAAAAAAAAAATCGGCCAAATTGGAGTTCAGATGAGGGAGATATTGCTAATTCAAAATCAGCAATGTTGAAGCAATTTTTCTGACGACAATTCATGGACGGCGGCTCTCCTGTCATTTTTCGCCATTTTTAGTACAAAATTTCAAATAAATGGAGATAGATCTGAGCTCCTCTTGAAAAATCACCCAAGTTCAAAAAAAAAATCGGTTGAATCGGAGTTCGGATGTGGGAGTTATCGTTGATTTAAAATCAACTATTTTTTTCAGAAATTTTGTGACGGCGTGCCAGTTCCAGCGCAAATCTGAGAGTCTAGAGTCTCCAGATAGTGGTTTCAAACACATGAAATGATGCAGAATGATCATTCCATTTCCAAAAACAGGTTATAATAAATATTCTGAGTTATATTGACCGAGTTATGCTCATTTTAAATCTGGAGCAACATTCGGAGCGAGTTCCCTTTGGAGACGTGCCCTCCCACCCCACTTTAGTAGACACCTGCTTCACATTCATCAGTTTGATCATAGCAGCGTTTGGCTTGGGTTATTTGGAGACTTGCCCTCCCACCCCAAGCTATGTAGGCACCTGCTACTTCATCAACAATCAGCATCACGGTTATGGGTTAACTACACAAAACCCTTCTCTTCAGTGGTTCTTCATATTCAACAAAGGATTCTCAGGAGGGAACTTCACGCAATGGAGACCATTGCTTCTTAAGGAGGGAGGAATGATCCGAATGGAAAATGGCATCAACTCATGTTATACATCTACCCATATTATCCATCTACCCATGGAATTTACCCATGGTATTGTAAATGGCATCGACTCATGGTATTCATCCACCCATGATATTTATTCACCCATGGTATTATAAGTGACCCATGGTATGTATCCACCCATAGTATTCATCCACACATGGGATTTACCCATGGTATTGTAAGTGGTATCTACCCATGGTATTGGCCCATGGTATCCACCTATGGTATTGTATCTCAAAAAAGGCTATAAATAAAAAGCCTCACTTTGTAAAAGGACAGATTGTCCGCCACAATGTAGCTTCTACAGTTATTCTATGTTTTAATAAAACAAGTTTCTTTGTGGTTTTATTTTCTTTGTGTTCTCTCTTCTTTTCTGGCATTCTAATTTTGCAGATCTTGTCAGATCCATTTCAAATTTTTAGATCTTGGGGGGCTCCCCCCCAAGATCCAGATCACTCTGCCAGACAGAGCTGAGGCAAGGATGAAATGCATGCTCAAGAGTTCAAATTTCAAGGCAAAAACTTGAGAAATTTAAAGAAATTGCATCTAAAATTCTTAGTAACACCTACCTTCATTGTCAATGGCACTTTTGGTACATACAAATAGTAGTAAAAATGAATAGATGAGAAATAAAGGAAGAAAAACTGGACTCAATGCCTGCCTTGGACTTGCAATATGAGAAATAAAGGCACGTTGACACGCCATCTCACATAGACATGTCAGGACAATGAAATTTTATGGCAAACAACAACACATTGATCATGGGTTCAAATCAAATTAACTGACTCATAATAGTTGCCCTCTATCCAGATGTGTCGATGAAGGAGAGGGGATTACACAAGGGATTATACAACAATAGTTAGAGGGTCGTTAGGCATAGTGTAGGAGTGTTCCTTAGCAAGTAGCTCCTAGAATTGAATGTGCAGTAGCATAGGGGGTGTCTCCATAAGTAAGGGAAACATTCATATTTCTATTTGGTCCATAAGTGCGGTAAGGATAGTTGAGGAGCAACCTCACCCTAAGGTAGTGTTTTCTTCCTTTAAGTGGACAAAAAATAGAAGCAGCCTGTGGGAGAAGTTGATACAATGATGAAGCAATGGAATAAGGGCTAGAAGAGTGCCCTAACTGGTCTTCTAGAAGCGCATAATTCAAGGGCAAGAGGGCAACAACAGAGAGTTGTAGATTGCCTCTTAGATGATGGCTTGAAGGGTGTCCTAGGAGATGAATCTAGGGAAATGGGAAAATCCCCATCTATTGCAAAAGGGATTTCCCATCCTGAAGAAAAAATTTATAATAGAAAAATCATGAAAAGAAAAGGCTCAAATCTCTCTTCCAGACTGGTGACATGGCACAAGGACACATGGACCACTGTGATTTGTTGAAATAACACATTAGAAGCATGATGTTAGCATCTAAAATATCTATGACATGTGGCACTGCATGATAAAGACACATGGTGTGTGGATTTGAGTTTTTCAGGTGGTCAAGTGGGCCAAAAATAGGTGAAATGTGGCACCACTCAGAGATTGACATGTGCCAATTGGTACAAGTGGTAGACAATTAGCATGCTCAAACAACAAGGTGATGTAGGAATGACATGAGGGAGAAAATATCAGAAAAGCCCCAAATCTAGAGAACTAAAGCTCATCACCAACCTGAGATTAACAACTTTACATGATGTCACCTATGAAATCGTAAATGGAGAAATCATAGTAACAATAAAGTAACCTATGTAACAATAAATTCAGATTCATCCCGGGAGTGGTAAATGGAGAAATCATAGTGAACAACAGGAAACATGCAGAGTTGCTTACAATCAAATAGATGAAAAAACACATACAAAAAACCTAGATAATAATCATGAACAAGCTTAATATTGAATTATGAACTGTAAAGGAACTTAAAAAATGTGACATTACGAACTTGGTGAAGCGCACAAGAAAAAATATCCTGGACATGACCCTAGTTGACAAGTTGTATTGCTCATGATGCAAGAGGATTTGTACCTGCACTGCCAAGTCAATTAAAATCCATCATGATCTATACAATAAATACAAGTAATTGATGTAGTATTTTTTACTCTAACATGCATTCTTATGATAATGTTAGAACATATGTTGAAAATGTCAAAACATACCTGAATAAGCTCCTCTTCATTTCAAGAATAATTTATTGGAGTCACATGAACTTGGAACAAGCCTCCCACGATCTGAAAGAGTAGCAACTAAGTCAACAATGACTTTTTTGTTGCTACGTTGGATCGAGGGAGGTTTTCTCCAAGATTAAATTGCTCCAATAAATTATTCTCTACTAAACAGGGCCAACCACGTGAAGGTGGAAGCTCTTATGGCCCCTCCCCCCCCCCTCACATCACTCTCAATTCTCCAATACCCAATCTATATTTCATTTTTTACTTTCATGAGCATAAAAAAAAATATTCAATAACTAATAAAAAAACAATTCAACAAAAAGTACGCAAGGAAACATTGAAATTAGTGCTTGACATAAAAATAGTATGATAAATGAGTTTTTTATATAACGCAAAAAACGTTCCAAGTATGGTAATGTTTGTCTTATAATAATACAATATTTTACATTATCGAATTTTATTTTTCTTCTTCCTATTTTTAAAGCTCCTAATTACATCATCAATATCATCATGCTCTGCTCTTGTTTCGTGCCTTTCGACCCGCACTGCTGACCTAGTTGCGTAGTCACGATGTCTGGTCTCATCCAGTGACGGGGCATCGCCTACAAAAATAGATAATATTAAATTTTAATTGTCAGTTTTTAAATATCATTGAACTAGTTCGGTAATATTAATAATAAAAAAATTGCAATGAGATTATTTACCTGGTGCACCAGTTGTCGTCGTTGGGACTGTTGCCCTGTCTTCCTCTCTGGTGGTAAGATCCTCAAGGGAAACATTCTCTGTCATTTAAAAAAAAACATTATAAGGACAACCATCAAGGTATAATTAGAAAAAATTATAAGTGGAAATTAATTACCGTCACGACCCTCACTGATAGTAGCATTGTCGGCCTAGTCCCCACTACAATGATCAGGTTGCACGTGAGGATCATCTACATCTGGCTCTAAAACTGGGTTATTTGCCTCGTCGGTAGTGCTGCTCCCCTGATTTAAAAAAATTTGTTAGACATTAAATTTATGGACGAAAACAAACATATTGAAAGGTTAATGTTTTACCTTATCAGGCATTATGGATCTTGGGACCTGCCCCAAGCTTCTGCGATGTTCAACTACAGCTTGATAGCCGAAATGGAAAGCGATATTTTTATCTTCCTCTGTAGTTTCTGTTCTGAAGTCATCACCCTACATTACATATGATTGTGTATTTTTAATCATATTTTATAGGATTACAAAAACGTTGGAAGGCGATACAATTAATTATAAGATGTTTAGCTACTTAATTGAAATTCTTGTGGCTAATTTCAAGTAGCAGCCCTGGCCTAGCTTGTGATGGCCCTTTTTTCAATCCTAGCTTTGGTTGCCTTTAAGGTGTCAGGAAACCTAGCATCAAAAGATTGAAGTCAGATATGACGTAGCACACTTTTATTTTAGACATAGAGAAAATTAAAACTATTGAATTAAAGTTGTAATTTACCTTGCGGGTCCAGTTGGCATTTTTCCTTCTTTCTTTGCCCTTTTCTCTTTTCCGTCATGGATGAGTGCTCTCCACTCACTCTCTGGAACTGTGAGAGGACGCTCGTATCTAGGGTTAAATTGCAATTGCGTCCTATAGGTGTCCTTGGTATATTTCAAATATTTTCCAGCTACCCGAGCCACCACTATTCTGTCAAATGTGCCCACCCTAAAAAGGGCTTCTAGATAATCTAGAATTTTTTTTTTCAGGTTGGAATTCTGGGAATTCCACCTTGTGTGTATGGTTGGGCCAAAAATTACCAACGCATGGCTCTCCAAAAACCTGTAGAACTCATTGTTTCCTACACAGAAAAAAAAAATATTATCATTAATTTAAAAATAAAAATCATGATAAAATATGTTTTAGATAGAGTACATGAAATAGTTAAAATATTAAAACTTACCTGGGAGTTGTACGTGATTTATAGGGACACCTTCATCGTTCACCAACAATGTGCCATTAATGGTCCCCGTGGAGCTGACATGTGTAGCTCCAGGAAACACAATAATGAAGTTGGCCATATCAGCCTCATTACTGCCAACACGTTTAGCGGTTGGTTGGGTGTCTGCTTGGGCAGGGTGTGTTTCTTGGCTGGTACCTAAAGGAGTAGAAGGTGTATGAGAGGCTTGCTGGGCAATCTCTTGCCCTTGTGTCCCACTACCACCAACACCGGGTTCAGCAAGTGTCAGATAATGCTACATACAAAAGAAATTTTTGTTAGTTTAGTCAATGTAAAAATTAAAAATCAAACTATCACAATTCATCTCATGCAGAACAAAAAAAAATATCCTTTTGACTTTTTATTATTACCTGATATGTTTCTAGTTGGGTCATAATTTGTTTTATCCTCTCTTCTGTTTCAGGTGTTTGAGGCGCGTCTATCAAAGTATTAAATTCTGACCTTGCATCTCGTGCCTTTTTTCGCAACAAGAGCGCTGGAGATAGGGATGAAGAAAGCTCTTCCTCAAAGAGGGAATCATCAGGCGTACCATGGCTAGGTGTCTGCATATTTGAACAAAATTAATATTATTTCAATTATGTAAATAACTAAAATACTTGAATATAGAGCAATGCTGGCACTTTACATGTTCTTCCGCTGGCCTCTTTCCGCGATCATCCCGTCTCGGGGTTGTTCCTGCACTGCTCTGATCAGTCTGCCACATTGCAATAAAATTATAAATGTACAAACTTGAAAACAATATCTAACTTGAAAACACAAAATGAAAACTGAAATAATTTCTAATAAGACACCGGAAGACAGAGTTAGAGTTTCAAATATGCCTTGCATTGAATTCAGTCCTGGAAACATGTCAATGCACATTAAGGCACCCAAACAAGAGACAAGTTGAAAATGAGACTAAACTGGGTTATTTGTAGTGAAATTTTAAAATCTCAAAAGGTATATTAATTATCGAAACAAATCAGCTTCATAATTTCAGTATTATTGAGTCTGCTGTGTATAAATCACAAAAAAATTGAAACAAAACACCAGAAAAGCAACAACATAATCACATTCTGCTATAGCAGTGATCTGACCTCTAAAGTAGACTTTCTACTAGTTTCATCAGTACCATACAAATAGTGGAAATGAACACAAGATACAACCACAGATGTGTAGTTATTTGAAAAACCATCCACCTGCCAACCTCCTCTAGTAACCTACACTAGAAATAGATGTATGGGGTAGTTTTATAAGGGGTTCCTCAAAAACATCCGCTAGAGGTTCTTTTCCTTGTAGTGATTCTAGCCTATCACATCCATCCAATTTAAGTTAATTGAAACTTTGAAATTCATAAAATATACTCTCCATTTTCACAACACAAGCATTTTGACAAAGTCCTTTTCAAATTTGACATCTTGACCATGTCATGGGTAGACTTTCCATTTTTTTCATCTCAATAGGATGTGTCAGACCTTGAAGGTCATGGTCTAGGTGTCTACTCTTGCACAATTTCATGAAGTAGCTATTTGCATGAATGCAATGTGTTATGCATGAACTAGAGGTTCGTTGGATATATAGTGGGTGGGCTAGATTTCCTTGGGCATGCAAAAGTGCCAAGGGGATTCACAGCAAAATGTATCAAACATGTTATGCATGATTTGAAGGTTAAATTTTGGTGCAAGAAAGTTTAAGTGGATTTTTGGATAGTGACTTAACATGGCATCATGATGGTAAATGGTATCAGAGGTAAGCGTGTGACCAAGGAGATAGCATAGCATAAAATGACATGACATAGTTTGGTGCAATGTGTGTTGAGAAGACACATGGGTTAGCTTGATAAGTTAAGTGGGTAAAAAAAGTTGGCATGCATGTTATCTTGATAATTTAAGTGGGTGAAATGAATCGACACATGGGTTGACAAGGCAAGTTATCTGGACCAGTGCATGATGGGAATGGTCAAGCTCATTTTATATGGAACAATGTGATGGACCAAGGAGTGACATGATTGCATATAGGTACTTAATGTGAGAGACAAAATGAGAGACAAGGATGATGAAGACCAAAATGTAAGGCATAACACATGTAAAAGATAACAAAAATGTAAGGCATAACATAAGTACAAGATAACAAGTGTGAACTCATGTAAAGTGAATTCAAGTGGAACAATAGACCTTAGTGAAAGAAGTTTCAACGGGTTTTGGCAAGCTGAGATCGTAGTTCAATTTGGGTTTAGTGTTATTGGACATATAATTCTTCATTTTTTTGTCATTTTAATCATTTCTAAATAATAGGAGAAATATGAATAGATAGGTCAACATGAAAGGTCAATTAACCTCTTGAAATATGAAATCAAGAGTCATATTACCATATTAAATATGGATTCATGTTAATGGAATATGATCCAAGTTTGGAGTTACACCTTTATATGACATGATATCAAATCTTTGGTGGTTCTAATAACTCCATTGTTATCGCTAAGACCTGCCTCTCTTCTTGTTTAACATTATTTTCCCATTAGAACTATCTTAATACTTTTTTTGTTCTCCTGTGTTGTAACTCCATGTAGAGATGATTATTTGGTATCTATTAATTACCTTTGCTCAGGGCTTCTTTAGTGTGCAATGATGCCTAAGGTTCACACAACATTTGAGCTTCAAGAAATAAATGAAATAGAGGTTTGAGCTTGATGTAGTAAAGAATCCTCTTCGAACACCTAGTGGATGTCAACCTCTATATACATTTTGATACATTAGAGCCACAACATAAAACACATCAGATTGGGAAGGAGGAAAAACCAAGACCTTATATGAAGGAAAATCTGTATATGATCCTATATTAATCAACCATCATTCTCATGTGCTTCATTTCGGATACAACTGGTCCCTTATATGACTATAGGTGATTAAAAATTTGTATTTGGATGAATGATGTAGTTGTTTGGATCTTGGAAAACCTGTGCCTCTTAGAATATTTTGTTGTAGAAAAATTGGGAAAACCCGCGCCTCTTATAAATGTTGTTGCATGTGCTTAATATTGTTTGAAGGAAAATGGTAGGAAATGGTGATCAATTTTTCTTCTTGTAAAGAACAAATTGTGATGATGGAAATCAACTGCCAAATTTTATGGAAAGCATGTTGGAGACTGAGGTTTGGGGAATTCATTATGTCTTACATTGAATTTCATTAAAAAAAAAACTAAATCTACAGGCATGCCCTATTCAAGGAAAATGAGCAGCCCAATTTATTGCTCTGTTTCAAATCCTGGGCATTCTAAATTGTAAAATCACTTTTCAAAATCTCGAAAAATTCTGTTTGGCCATACCATTTTTCCTGCTGATGGAGGAAGGGCCCGCTTTCTGGATTTTCTTGCATGACGGGCAATTCTTTGCAGCAAGGGCTTGCTTTCTGGAGTTTCAACTTGCGCGATGGGCGGTTCTTTGTAGCAAGGGCCTGCTTTCTAGAGTTTCTTGCACGATAGGTGGTTCTTTGTAGTAGGAGGCGTATATCCAGTAGGGTTTGAGTCGATTAGAAAAAGCAAGGAGATGTAGTACTGATCTACAAAGGTGTATATCCAAGAGGGTTTGAGTCGATTAGAAA
Organism: Pinus albicaulis; assembly: GCA_034641835.2. Classification (NCBI taxonomy): domain Eukaryota; kingdom Viridiplantae; phylum Streptophyta; class Pinopsida; order Pinales; family Pinaceae; genus Pinus; species Pinus albicaulis. The sequence continues at coordinate 603,252,012 of CM076583.1, forward strand.
ATGCAAGGAGCTGTAGTACTGATTACATGCAGGGTAGCTATAGTGATTAATGTAAAATTTTGAAAGGCCCGCCATGATTAATGAAAAACCTTTGTAATTCATTTGAAATTCCTATTAAAACCATAGTTTATGGCGGTAATGCTCCACCATATAAATAGGTATTAAAACCTTTCAAATGCCAACTTAGGTTTGATTTAAAAATGGCATATAATTTTAGTTTAGCTTGTACAATAGTAAGGCCATTATTTATTGGTTTGAAATAATAAACAACATGCAACAAACCCACATAATTAGTAAATTATTTAAAGACAATAATTCCTACATATTAAAATATAAAGTTATAACATACCAGCTCATACTCAAACATAAAATTTGTATCAATATTCTTCTTTTGTATCTTCTTGATCTTCATCGAACTGATCAACATATATACCAACATCTGATTCAGAAATAGTGTTTAAATGATTGACCGTGTCATCATCATCATCAATTATGTCATTTTCAATAATATCCTAATCGACATCATCATCAATAATTGTTGCCTCATCTCCTGTGCCTGGTTCATTTTCTAATATATCTTATTCGTCTATCAATGCATCTTCCTGCTCATTTGCCATTGCATCATCTTCTTCTTGATCAATATCATCTTCTTCCTCTACAGTATACTCTACTGGCCTTCCTCTTGGGTCATATCTAATAGCAAATGACCATTCGTTCTCACCTGGAACCTATGAGTAAAAGACTTGTTCGCATTGGCTTGGAAAAACATAGTGATCTTTTCCTGCTTCAAATTGCGATGTTTTAACCATTGGAAATCCATTTTCATGTTGAATAAGTTTTCTATCATCATCACATACATTCATTCGTAGCCTATACCATTTGACGTCGAACAAAAATATTTTGAAGGAATTAAAGTCACACTCAACTATATGATATAAAAACCCATAATATCTATTTGCAGATTCTCGAGGATGTCTGTCACTCCTGGAGGAAACATTAGTGACTTGGAATACTACAGTTATCCCACTATCAAAAGTTTTCCTGTTATCATCCAACTGTTTAACGCGAAATTTACGACCATTGCACCACATAGCCTTGTGGTGTTTCAACTGCAATATGCCAAACATGAAAAATATGCATTCTCAATTAATAATTAATCATATAATTTACACAGCATGAAAATTATCTAAAAAATCAAACTTGTTGTCACATTATAAATATAGTATAAAATAAGTAATGAATAAAATATGTGAATTAATTGCTTAACTTTCTATCTTTCAAACCATATGCTAGATTGATTTCCCTGTCCGTAACGTTTCCATCTCCACTATGATACACTTATCTAATCAATTCAGATAGTAGTTGCCATGATAACCTACCGTCATTACATGCTTTACATGTTTCAATCCATTCACTCATCCACTCAAGATTTTTTGCAATGTATAAAAGTAGTGCCTCATAATCTTGAGCACTTGAATAAAAAAACAATAATTCACCAATATTAATAAATATTACTTATAACCATGGTAAATTATATTAATTAATAAACTATGAAAGAATAAGACCTAAATGAATATAATGATCATATACATGATGTAAAAAAATGAAACATTATATGTATTATACATAATAAATCTTTACCTCTCACTTTCTTCATTCTACCTTTTCCCAACAGGTGCTCCTCTTCAAATTTTTTGATGGAGTTCACATCCCAAATGCAATCCACCGCCTTCATGACTGGCGCAGCTAATTTAGGAAGATAATGAATAATATACACCATGGATTGATATACCACATATCCCTCCACCATAGAACCCTCAGGTCGTGCTCTTTGTTTAACCAAAGCCTTCAAGGATTTTAGGTGCCTCTCGACCATCCACATTGACCTTATGTGTACTGGTCCACACATTTCAATCTCCTCAACTTGGTGTATCAAGTAGTGTTCTTGTGCATTGAAAAATGTTGGAGGTAGATACTTTTGCATTTCACACATTAGCCGAAGAATTTCTCTCTTCCAATACTTTATTTCATCTTGATGGATTTCTTTCAATGACAACCATCTGCAAATCATTACGCAAGGTTATTTCAATGAAACATAATATATATTTCATTACAAGTAAATTAATACATCATTTCATTAAGTACGAAAAGAAATTGTAGAAATTAGATTTTGCGTATAAATCAAAACTAATTACCTCATGTATTTACTAAGACCATATATAACTTGCTTGACATTGTTGTCAAAGTTGTTTGGGAGAGATACAGGTAGAACATACTATAACAATAAAAAATGAATCGTTATTGGTTTCCAAATTAAACATAAAAAAGGAAAATTTAGAATATGTATTCAAGCAATAACATACAAAAACGTGTACCAACAAAATTACCTTAACAAAGGTATGCCAATCATGTGTTTTCACCCCACTGAAGTCACCTTTCTTCGTTAAGATATTATTTATGTTTGAAGCAAAAACTATTGGAAATTTAATTCTTCTAACGACCTCTTTTACATCATTTCTTTGTTGTTCTGTTAATAACCATGGAATATTATTATAATTTCAACCTCCATTGTTATTTGATCTGTTGATCACACTTTTAATTGCATGATTCGATTTCTCAATGTCAGCACAAATTTTGTCAATTTTATCTCTATCATGTGCACCATCTATGGTTCACCATAATGTTTCTGCCACATTCTTCCTGACATGCATTGTGTCAAACAAATGAGCTATTTTAAGGTCCTCATAGTAGGGAAACATCGCAAATTGAGAACGATAACATTTCATTCCAGGTGGAAGTACAATATTAGTACCTTCACCGTGACGATGAAATTGATATCAAAGAATAAAATAAATCAGAAAAATAATTATAAAATACAATAAAATAAATTCATTAGTTAAAACAAAAATTACAAACATTACATAAAAAATAATATATATATATATATATATATACACAAAAATTACGTACCAGATGCTTGACGATTATTAATTCTGTTATATTCCAACTTCCACAACTGAGGTGTCATTCTTCGTGGTTTTAATCCAGTTTCTTCTTTATCATTGAAAATATGTTTTTCAGTAGTACGATACTTATGGTTCCTAGAGAGGAAGTGCCTAAACTCATCAAACACCATCTTTCTTAAGTCTGGCGAATGATGATACTTCATCTTAGGGCCACAAACTGGACATGCGAATCTACCCTTTGTTTGAAGACCTGCAATAGATGGATCAATAACAATTATACTATGAGATCATTTTTAAAACATGCAATATGGTATATATAATTTAGATAATTATGTATTATATTAAAGTGCAATGAAATATTACATACCACAAACATGGGTTAGTCCTGGGGCATCATGAATTGTCCATACAAGCATTCCACGACATTGAAATCTCTTCTGCCTGATTGGTTTAGTGATGTCATACATAGTGATGCCATGCCATAATTGTATTAGCTCATCGATAAGAGGCTCAATATATACATTCATATCTTTGACCTGGTACTTACCCAATTGTTCAAAATTACGGTACATAATAATTACTAACATGATATATGTATATATAAGTAAGTAAATAAATAAAATATATATTTATGCAAACAATGAGAGAAATGAAAATGTTACATTCAAAAAAATAATGTATCAAATACCTGGAATAATCATAGTCAACATTATGTGCTCCCTCTTTATTGACATCCAAGGAGGAATGTTATTGTTGATAACGAAAAATAGGCCACACTGAGTAAGTAGATCTAAGCTCTCCGAATGGATTAACACCATCAGCTGCCAATGAAAGCCTGACATTACGAGGTTCATTTTTAAAATCTACATATTTTTCCTCAATTTCTCTAAATGCAGAACCATCTGCAGGCATTCGAAGAACACCATCTCCACTTCTATTCTTTGAATGGTAATCCATAAACTATGCTATGCTCTTACACCTGAACATTCAATGCAAACATGGAATTATGGGAATATGATGAAGAACCTTTTGAGGCACCTTTTTGGTTAGTTGATCTGTTCGATATCTACTGGTACCACATTTCGGACATTCTGTTTTCGACGCATGTTCTCCGTAATATATAATATGATCTTTAGGACATGCATCTATAGTGTTATATTCCATTCCAAAGTGTTTCATAATAGCACGTAGATCTCAATATGTTCGAGGTAAATTATTTGGCGATGGTAACAAATATTCACCCAAAAATCTACAGCATAAACAAAAACTAGTTAACGTAAAAATTATATATATATATACATATATACATATATATATATATATATATATATATATATATATATATATAAGTATTGAATTATTATTTTACACATTTATTACAACTAAAAAAAGGGAAAATAATCAACATTTACATATATGTGATCATATATACATATTGCATACCTTAGGAGTTGTGTCATACATCTGTTCGACAAATTATTCATAACCTTTAAGTTCACCATCAACAATGTAGCAGAGAGAAGAGTTGCATTTGAGTGTTCAAAAAGTCGTTCACTTGACCTTTTAATCAGAGGTACATCATAAATACCGTCACTATCTCCACCATCATCATCTGACTCACCATACAAATCTTGGAGCATTTGATTTGTCCCATCATTAATGTGATATGTCTCATTATTGTCATCATGATCTACCTCCATGGGATCATTAAAGTTACTTTCATCATTCGCTTCATGTTATTCACCTTGTACAACATCATTTCCAATACTAATATTTGCTGCAATATTCTCTTGTATTGGTGCAACATCATCTAATCTACTACTATTTAGCTGTGGAAGCTGATTGATCATCTGCAAAAACTTGGGGGGAAATTGTGCCTTTATGAAAATTACAAACATTAATCATTAAACATTAGTGCGCATATAAAAAATATTAAAATAATATAAAATTTTACAATATAATCAAAATGAAGATAGATAATGAAGATAGATAATTAATTACCACGTGACGATAGTCATTCGATCCACCATCAATGTGCCCATATTTCCTACAATGCATTGTTGCTGTTGCTATTAAAACTCTAATATTATTTCTCTTACAACATTTTTTGCAAGGGCAATAAACTCTACCATCACCCCTTTCACCATTTTGAATTTTTTTTCCACCTCTAATGTTTTCTTCCATTGATGCAAATTATCCTATAAAGAAAATAATAAATATATTTAGCAATTATCTCTCTCAATGGTGTAGAAAACCCAAGACCTGTTGAACTCAATGGGAGCTCAATAAGCAAAAAGAAAATAAAAGTGGGCTTTTTACAAAATTGTGGGCTTTTTACAAATTGTGGGCTTTTTACAAAATTGTGGGATTTTTACAAATTTTTTATATTTTTAATAAAATTGTGGGATTTTTACAAATTTTTTATATTTTTAATAAAATTGTGGGATTTTTACAAATTGTTTATATTTTTAATAAAATTGTGGGCTTTTTACAAAGTCAAGCGCCTGGCTCAGCACCTACACTAATCACCACAAGAACGAGGTGAAAAAACACAAGCTAAACCACAACCAAATCCAAGTCATGAGGGGAGGGGCTGAGCGCATGTGCTGAGTCCCAATTGATTATATGAGTGTGCATAGCCTTGGGCTCGTAATTGAAACATGTAAAACCTCAACTCGTATATAAACACCAATATCGCTTATACGCCTCGTGAATGTGGGATTATCCCACCAGAAACCCTTGCCACCAACCATCGCAAGAGCGACACTCTGCCACCAACCGTCACAAAAGCGACACATTTTCACCAACCGTCGCAAGAGCGACACTTTGCCACCAACCGTCGCAAGAGCGACACATCGCCTAACTGTCGCAAGAGCGACCCTTTGCCACCAACCATCGCAAGAGTGACACTTTGACACCAACAGTCGCAATAGCGACACATTATTCTAAACGTCGCAATAGTGACACCTTCCTCTGAACGTCGCAATAGCAACACCTTTTCTCTGTAACGTCGCAATAACGACATACTTCAGAAATCCATCGCAATTACGATGCTATTTTTCAAACGTCGCAAGACCGACACTTGCCTTTAAGTGTTGGTATTGTGAAACTTGTCTCTAAACATAGGTATAGCAACTATTTCAGGTGGGATTTGAAAAATTTGAAAAAATCTGGGGAAATTTCCGACATTTGGTCAAAAGTGTCAAAACCAAGTGTCAGAATTTCCACCAAATTTACTAGTGAGACTTGTCACTGCAACTGAACCAAAATAAGAATGAGGTTGTGGTTGATCTGAAATATGATTGCCCTCCTCTGATAATGTCTCCAATACAAAGGGCTGATCCCTTTGTCTCAAAAAAATCCTCCTAATGAGCTCTATGAACCCCTCTCTCACTGCCTCCATAAAATAACACAGTTTCCTCCATGGACTGCGTAGTGGGAGATGATGGAATGTTGGCCAAGTACCAAAGATCTGTTATGAAGCTCAGGAATCCTCCTTGCAGCTCCTCCAATGGGTAGATCACTCCTCCACCGAAGAAAAAAAGCTAAGATGACTCCATGAGTTCCTCCTTTGCTACCCCCAGCAACACAACGTCCTCTCTGCTGTAGAGCTAACACTGTAGATGATGGTAGTAGCTGTGGCCAATGTCGGATTAAGGAAAATCAGCTCAATCCTCATCCTTCCTTGAGGAAGAGGTAGGGATTCCCGACTGGGAACACCCTAGTGCTTGATGGCACCACCACCCTGCTAAACAACCCGGGGATGCAAGCCTCTATAGACCCAAGTCTAAAATCCAAACATGGTGAAAATGGGTTGCCATATCCTCCATATAAAGAAAGGGAAATCTTCTCCACCAAGGTCCCACCAATTAGGGTTTCCACCCTCATGTGAGTGTCTTCCCTCCAAAACTGTGCAACTTCTCTAGGAAGCCTCTCCTCCTTGGGCAGCGCTGTTGACTTTAGTCAAAGATGACTAAACTAAGTGAGCTGGGTTCCATTCAGACCCTTAGGTGTTTATTTCAGCTGCTTATTTGTCCTCCTTTCACACAAGGAGTGTTATTTCTTCATTAAAAGAGGGCTAAGGTGTTCCCTTACCCATTTTATTAAGAAAAAAAAAAATATTCAACTATAATGTTCCATTTTAGCTTGAGGCTAAAAATTAGGAACATTACATACTCTGTTGGGAAAAGGACAGTGAGTGTTTCTCCGAATCTGATGAGAAACTGGAAAATTGGCAAGGACAATTGCACGAGGTGTCAACGTTGTGATGTCTTCAGACCACCAAGAATTTCTGCCACATATCTACCAAGGTAAGAGCCCTACCCTACCATGACGTTGGTTGAAACCCAAATTCCCAAGGAACACAGGCTAGGGGCACTGCTGCTAACCTTGTGCGAAGCACCTACGCCTTAGTGGAGTACGCAAGAGAAGTACTGGAGTAGGATGAGCTTGCACTTAAGGACCCCAGCTGATAGACAGGCCCTGAGGTCAGTACACCCTTGAGGATACTTGCTAACATACGACACTCAAGGGTGTGATAGGACTCTGCCTGAACAAGCTCCCCTAGTTATCAATGACCTAGGTCTGCGTTCGACTACGAAGGTACAAAAACCCACACGCATCTAGGAGAATTGGCGAACACTTCAAATGACAGATGGCATGTAAACGCTTGACGCAGCCCTGCCATACAGGAATGTCCCGTCCAAGGGAGAGGTGCTCTGATCGAGAAGTTTGGTGGCCAATTTACTAAGCTGGTACCTGAATCGTGTTACGAAACACCTGGCGCCAGCCTAATTCGGGGTACGCGAACAACATGCAGGCATCATCCGAGGTTTTTCGACTCGTGGGAGAGTCCTCAGGTACGGCTAACGACTGTTAGCCCACCCCATGTTGATAGGAAAGGAACCTTGCAGTTACGCAAAAGGGGTGGCAGGCCATCAATGCGGCCATTTATGGTAAGACGGATTCGAACGAACGATGGTAAGTTTCACATATAGGCTAATTTGCCATTAAATAGCTCTAGAAAATGTGTAGATAGTAGGATAACTTTGCAACAGGCTACATATTGTCTCTACACCATGCCCCTGTTATCCAACGATTGGCTTACTAGGATCATTGATAAATCCTGGGACACAGGTCTTTTTATTGCTATGGTAGATCCTAACCTGCCGAATGTTTCAGTCCCTGGCTATTTAGCACCCGCAGACATCATATTGAGGGGGCATGGGAATGCTAAGTTAGATCAAATGATTGAGCGTCGGCCTTTTGCGGAGGGAATTTTGGATACTTTTTGATTAGATTTAATCCAGCGGAGGGGTTTTGGGGCAGGTCAAAGCCCCGAAAGCATTGTAATGGGTAAAAGGGTAAACCAGGGGTCCAAAACCATGGTTTGCGAACCATAGGAACATCTAGGCTAGAATATTATAAATAGAGGAACATTTTTGTATTGTAAGGTAGGATTAAAAGAGCTATTGATGCGAATTGTGGTTTAAGCTATCTAGTTTGGATTTTGGGGAAAGGACTCATGCTGGCAGTGTGCGCGGAGATCCAAGTCCAGTTGTGTGCAGACCTTGCTGCTGTGTGCGCAGGCTGGGAAGGGAATTGTAAGGAAGATGAATGAATAATAAAGGTTGATAGAGAACTGGATCTGTGAGTACTCTTTGTGTGAATCATTGGTAATTAATGTATTGTGTATTTTCTATGTTTAAGCTGCGAAGATTTGTGTAAGTGTGTTTTCTGTATCTGGATCTGTTCTGTTTTGGTTATGGAATACGGTGCTACTGTCATAAAAGAATATAATTGTAGATATAGCACATGTGGATGCGAATAGAGACCCAATTGACCTTGTGCAAAACAAGGCAATCTGGGAATCATAGGGCCGAGAGCAGCTCTGCTTGCCTTACCTATCCTTTCTCAGGGTGCGGAAACCTGGTTCCAGCACCCACCCATACTACTTCGCGTGAGACTTTGAACTGTGCAAGCAGGTCACTGAAGAAAGGGCTAGTAGTACAGGGGTTTGTTTGCAAACCTTGCGCTCTCAACTTGGGTCAGGACCCCTCGAGCCAATAGAAGCTTAGCCTCTTCAATCTGAGAGGGCTCTCTCAAGTGTTAATGATATGGAATAAAGATATAGATAGATGGCTAAATATATGAATTATGTCTTGGTTTTGTATATTTGTAGGTTGAAAAGATGAAGGCTTGCTACCATTGGGCTATGGAGTTAGTGACAAGGATAAAGATGACAAAGGATCTCCTTATGCAAGCTGAGGCTTGTATATACTTGAATTAAAGAGTAACACATTTAGGAAAATCCCAATAACTTGAGGTTCAAAGGAGAGCATGTAGCACACGAATTCTGAGTAATGAGACATTAAGGTATTGAAAGCAAAAATACTGAAATAAATTTCACCATAGCTTAATAATTAAAGGAATTCAGAGCATGAACAATCATGAATTCTGAGTAATAAATATTAAGACATTGAAGAAAACCTTTCAAAGATAAGACCAAAAACTTATTTTACCATAGCTAAATACTTAAAGGAAGTTAGAGCATGAAAAATCATGAATTCTGAGTAATAAGCACTTAAAATATGGAAGAAAAACATTTCAAAGATAGGACATAGACTCATTGAAATTCACTAAGAATCTTAGGTGAAGAAAAGCTATTTTGTTTCTATATATATCAGTAAATCCAAAGATTTACAAAATTAGTCTGCTAAAATTAAATTTTCCAACCTTGCATACATTGAAGTACTCAATAATTATAGGCATCTAGCCTTTACATCCAATCTGCCAAGTGGATAGGCCATAAAATTCTATTACTGACACCAAATCTAACCACTAAATAGATTTTTAACACTAGAACTGACACCTTTCGAATTAGGAGTTAGAGTCCTACAATGACTCAAACACCTAATTATTACATCTAATATAAAGATGATCCAAATCTTCATTGAAAGGAATCATGTCCTTCAACCATGCTGGCCACAAACAAAACATTAATACTCTGACTGTCTTCATGAAGCTGCTCTGCATACTATTAAGGAGCTGTTAGTTTGATGATATGGCAACATAGTGAACTGGTTTCTTCGAACAAAATATCTCCACTTAGAAAAATTCTGATCTGATACTCTTTTTCATTCCCTGATACTCTTTGTCATTCTTATGGTGAACAACTTTGAAATATCTTTTTAATTTCTTCCTTCTTCCAGAATTAGCCACCAAAATTAACCTTGCTGTCAAAACAGAGTTTTGGGCTACTTTCGTAGCTAGTTTCGCAGCAGGTGATGTGAGGTAATATTATGCTATTATTGATCATTGGAGGATGTTAAGTGGTCAAAAACCATTAATCACAACCCTAAAAAATCTTCATCCCTACCAGTTTAAGTATCTTAAAACCAAAAAGAATTCTTCAGAAATTCCGTAGTAGAAAACGGGCTTCACGCCTAGCCTACGCTACAGAATTTCCTAACTTGTTAGAGATTTAAAAAAACTTAGGATTTGAGCTCTGAAAATATCCATGAATAATCTTGCATGTGAATTATGATCATATAAGACAAAAAATGTCTATAATCCATTGTTACCTTCTTATTTAGAAACAGTTTCTTAATGAGCAGTTTTAATAGTTTTCTCCATAGTTCCTCTATCGAAACCTTTCTTCTCTAATTCTATCTTCATCATCTCCATATTTTATTTCAACTCTTTGACTTGTCTTTGAATACTTTTCCTCTCTTCTTGTAACCATAAATTTCTCTGCCTTGTGTGTGTCATCATGATGCGTAAAGGCTGTGATTTCTTCAACATGTTTTTGGCCTTTCCAATAGAATTTTGAAAATGAGTAACCTGATCATTCACTTTATTTTCCACGTCATATATCATTTGTCTATCTTGCTTGTATCTTTCTAGCTCTCTTTTTGTTTTAGACAACTCTTCCCTCACTTCTCTTAACTGTTCTTCAAGAACCTCTTTTTCAGTTTTCTCTATGAATTTTTCTTTTCCCTTTCTTTGTTTGATTGTTTCCTCCTTATCTTTAAGCTGCCCCTTTGGAAAATCTACTTTAGATTTCTTCTGATTCTTTCCTTTAGATTGACCTTTGTTTTCATTAGTAACCTCTGTCTCAATAGGGGATATGACTATGACTTCTTGTACTGCTACCCTTTTTCCTTTATCTTCCTTCTGCTGTTTATTTCCAATGGTGATAGTATCAGAAATCTGTGATATAGTGAAAGTCTTTCTAGGTTTAAAAAGGAAATCTGAATCTTCTGAAGAAAAATATAATTTCTTGGCTATAAGCCCCTTCCCTTTGACCTTGGATTCTTCTACCTCATTTGCTTTCACTACAGGGGTTTTTGCAATGTCTATAGCCTCCAAGATGTCTTCAAGTATGCCTTTTCCTCCACTAGTTTCCTTTGTGTCTCTTTTGGAAATTTTTGCTGCAGGTTTAGTCTTGCTAATTATGACATGCTTTTTAGCCTGCTTATTAGTTGCTAGATGTGATGCTGTCTTTGGATGCATTTAGATTCTTCCTCCATGTGTTTAGTTGTAGATTTTAAACTGTCTTGTTGATTCCCTTATAATTCTACAGTAGCATTCAACTCTTGCCTAGAAGAAGGAGTTTTTATTTTATATGCTTTCCTTGGAGATAAAACATCTATTTCATAGCCATTCATAAACAAGAACGATGCCCAGTCTCTGTCTAGTTTATTTAATTCTTCCAGAACTAGTAATTTCATCAATCCATGGTGAAAGATGGAAGTTTCACTTCTTTCAGGTCTACCTTGCACTTTGTATGCCATTTTTCCAAGACTTCTAAAAAGGTAAAAAGGAATATCTATCATATTTTCCCTGTAAAATGAAGTAACAACTTGAAGTGATACATGTAAATTGTTTGGAATCTGCCTTCACATGTAAAGTATTTTTGTATGACTGTCAATAATTTAGAGTAGTTATCTCTAAGGCAAGTTCTGGGAATCCCTACAATCATATTTATCCCTACATGTTCAAGCTTTAGATAATCATCAAAACTTCTCAAATTAAACTTTGTAGCTTTAAACCATTCTTCTCTAGACCTAGGGATCCCTGTCGCTTGAGAAATACTATCAGGCGAAATTGGCACTTGAAGAAAACCAACCTTTGTAGATGGTCCTTTGAAATTGAGTACGAAGTCTTGTGATACCTATTTGTGATGACCTTGCAACTTTTTACAGAACTGAATGCAGCCCGCTCTTGTAAAAATCTCAACAAAATATGGATATTCCATGATTAAACTTGGACTTGTAGGCTCGTATATGAATGGAAAACCTCCTTTATTTACTTTATTTGGTGTGGCCATTTCTTCTTGTTCTGCAGTGGTGGCCTTCTTTGTATTCTTACACCTATTCAATAAAAAGCCTTTGATGACAGCGAGCTGTTATGGAAAAAGAGGGCTGACATGACAGAGGGTTTCTACGGGAGATGAAAATGACAATAAGCTGCTTTGTTAGAAGCTTAAAAGAGCACAAGTAAAGAGTAAGAAATGAGGGATGAATTTGAAAAAATAATATGGGATTTATTAAGGAAATGGTGTCTGATGCCAAAATGTGCCAAAGACTTTTAATGATGACCGTATTCTGACAGCATGACCTCGAAACCCTCAAATTTTAACAACTCATAATTATGCAGAAAACCCTTAAAAGGTGATAGAGATTTCATAGCACATTTAGTTTTACAAGTGTCAGTTTCGCTACAGAACTACTAGGTGTTTCCGCAGCAAAATCTGTTAATTTAGAACTAAAATCGCTGCGGACTTAGAATTTTTTTGAAAAGTGGCCAGATTTGAGACTTTAGGTCGATTCAAAATATATATTCATAGTTTTTTCCTTTGATATGACTTGAGATCATCCCTAAAAAATTAAGACAATATTTGAAACTTATGCTAATCATAAAATTTATCATTTCATGATGTTATGCAATCTAACCAATCTAAATGCAAACTTGACACATTTCAAGTTATGATTTTGAAAATTTAGGGTGTGATAACAACTATGATTAAATGAATTGATATAACCTCCCATTTCCATTATGGAATTGGAATTGGTTGTAGTATTCCAACTGGGTGTACATACTCCATCTTCACTTGTTGGTATTCCAATAATTTGGAAAGGTACTTTACAATATTGCTAGGTCCTTATAATAGTAGTGTATCCACCATATTGTTATTGTTGATCCCCATATACCCCCCATATTATTATTGTTGCGCCCTATATAAAACCACTATTTTTATTTCTGATCCCTTACATTATTATTGTTATGTAGGCCCTAATTATATTTTGACCCTTTAGACTCCTATATATAGCAACGAGATCTTGTCATTTGAATCATCCAAGAATCACTCATTTATGTGATGTAAAAGGATATTTTCCCTTCTAAGAGGATTATTTTCAAGTATTTGATCCATATTTTCTTTTGTTTTGTGATATGGATACTTAAAATTTGGTATCAAAGCTCTGGATCCTAGGGTTTTGCTGCTTCAAACATGTCATCTTGGAATTTTTGCTATAATTTTTTTCTATGATAATTTAGAATCTAAAATTGCTATCACATGGAGGAAACATCTTTATGAAAATTTGGATGTAGTTTTAGACCCTTTTTATCTATATTTTCAGAGATGTGGTTCGAGGAAGTTAAGGTTTCTGCATAATTCAAAATTCAGTCTCAAACATATGTTCATGGGAAAATCGTCATAACTTTATCTTTGAGAATTGGAATTGAATTTTGCAAAAATTGACTGAAATTTCATGGAATTTTGTTTATTTTGTATCATTTTCAAGGAAAAATGTTAAAAAAATGACATGCGGCATCTTGTACAAGTTCAATCTACTAAACCAATCCATAATCAGGTCATCATGGGAAAAATGGCATAACTTTATCTTGAAGAATCCTTTGAAAAGTGTAACTAGGATCGGTCTTCATATTGACTATGTAATTATGTATTTATGTAAAGAATAAGTTAGAGATAATAAAATGTATTTTTGTTGTACTTGATCCATGGGTTTCATGAGCAATATTTTTGTTATAGGTCAATAAAATTCTTCTTGATGTCTATTAGGATTTGTCTTCTGGTTACAGGTGTAATTAAAAGTCACGTACATGAAGAGTCTATTCAACAAAATATGCTCCAAGATCTTGTCATGATACCGTGAAGAAATTTCCCTTGAATGATGCTCAAAGATAACCTCATTAACGCTGTAAAATATGCAGTGATGAAGTTGAACTACAAGCTTATGTATGGTCGGCCTAAAACGAAGAAGCTAACACTATATAAATACACAGATCTGCAGTTCATTAGTGACATATACTTCGGACATGCATAGGGTTCAGTGCGAATATTTCTGAGATACTAAAGTTTGAAAAAGTCTAAAATAAGTGCGAGTTAAAAGGTAGTGATCAAGTATAATGTGTGGATCTATTTTGAGGATTATTTTGAAGCAATGAATGTGAATCCATGTGAAGAAGCCACTCACAACAGTGCGGTCAATCTAGTGATGTAATATCCCAAAATGGGAAAGACAGGAATATAGATACACAATAAATGGAAACTGTAGCAATGTAAACATAAACAATAAACACCATCAAAATGGCTAGAATAACTGAGCCATTTTATTATATGGAGGTGGATAAACTAGTACAACAGTGCTCAAAATTTGAGACACTCAAGCCAAAGAAGAAGGCTATAATGACCTTGAAGTCTTCCCATAAGAGGGACTGCGTAACTGTTGGAATACTGGAGGTAATACTGCGATGTCCCTGTTGCAAATGCCGGGACTGTAACTATCATCTGAAAATAAAAGTGTAGATATGGAAGTTTCGATGCTCAGATGATGTCGGGATTTCAGATATGGGCTCTATGATGAATACCCAAGATAACCTAGAAAGGATTTCCAAATATGAAAATCTTGAAAAATCACCCTCTTAGGGCCTGCAACATATGACTGTTGGGTATGAAAATATGAAGCATGAAATAAATATATAATGGCTGCAATAATGTACAATTATCTCAATGCTTGAAGGGATGATCCCTTCTCTAGATATTCAAGCTAGAAGCTCAAGATCTAGCTCCTCATTCCTCTGATCAAGTTGCAACTTCAATTGCACAATTGCTGGACAAAAACTATGCTATCAGGGATGGAGACTCTATAGCCTGATGATAGATAATGCAAATAAGATCCTAAATGATGGAAATA
This sequence comes from Pinus albicaulis, assembly GCA_034641835.2. Taxonomy (NCBI): domain Eukaryota; kingdom Viridiplantae; phylum Streptophyta; class Pinopsida; order Pinales; family Pinaceae; genus Pinus; species Pinus albicaulis. The sequence goes on from CM076583.1 coordinate 603,267,199, forward strand.
GTGTGCCCAAAGTGAGGAGATGGTCCCTCATAGGATTTCCAGCTGAAATATTGGAAACTTCCTTCCTCCTTCAGATCTACATGAATGGACTGCGCAATTCCTTGGGGAACTGCTACTGTATGGAGGTATGAAATGTTGGCCTAAATTTCAGTTGTCGATGTGCTACTCTTGAGTCCTGGAATAATAATATTGAAGCACAAGGTGAATGGATGAATCCTCCACTAGTTTCCTAGTTTAAATGCTAGAAAATCTCCTCCTCTCAAACCCTCAAGCAGGAATGTGTAATTCCTGAGACTGAATGTGCTCTTGAGAGGGGATGAATGTGGCACCAATGCCTGATGATGTATGAGAGCTCAAAGAAACCTTCCCAGAGCAGGCACTCGAAGTCCCCTGTGGGTAAGGGTGGGATTTTTTCTCGGAAACACCTGTGTGCTAAACAACACTGTAGACTTAGCTAAACAACTGAAGTGTGCATAGAAATGTCAACTGAGAAATATAGATCTAAACATATCAATAATAAAAATATAAAGCCTGCCTTATATTGCTTCCTTCATCTCCCTTTTATGATTTGTGAGCCCTTCATAGCCCCAGCCCACCTCATAACTACGCTGCACATGTGGCCACTAGCCTCCATGAAGACTGCGCTGTCTCTCCATGTTCTCCACCATATCTGCATTTAATTCCCACTCTTCTCCATCATGTGTGCATTAAATGCACCAATTCCTCCACTACTTAATCATGAGTGCTTTATTATCTTACTTTTAATGCACCATGATCTCATTTGACTTCCTCCATGATCTCCATGATGTTATCATTAATGAGCCATGATCTCCACTCTTCCTTCATTAAGAAGATGCTCCACTACTCCATAATGTAGATCTACTTCTAAATTATCCACATACACACATCAAAAGTGGATTTTATTCATATATGGGGTTTATGGGTCCCTCCACCCTCTTATTTACTTAATTAATTAAGAAAAGTAAGAACTCTAATATTCCAATTATTTGATGGAAAATTGGGAATATTACAGTCCTCCCTACCAAACTGTTGCTTTTCCTCAAGCAACTGCAAAATTGGATGCTACAAAAATCCATCTCCCTGCAATTGGAATCCTCATATGGAAGGTATCCCCATCTGCTACAATGTGTTATGCATTCCCAACTCCCAAGCTGCCTCTCTAGAATGTCTAGAATGACCTCCGACTAAAAATTTAGATGCCTCTCCTCATCAATGAGTCTCCAAGTGGAAACCATATGCTGTCCAAGATCCTCCTCTATGCATGAGATACATAAGGTGAAGTGGTCTCTTCCCAAAGTGGAAAGTCCCAACTCATAAAATATCTATTCATCCCATGCTACATGAAGTAGATTGTATCTCTCCATACTTCCATCCTTGGCCCTGTTGGCCTTGTTGGATCCAAGCATCATCCTAACAATGTGCAAGATAAGAAGTAGAGACATATGGATTAACATGTACAATGTCAAACCATACTCTCCCAATAACAAACACCGTAACAAAGAATTTTTCTTCCATGAAAAATCATCATTAAACCAAGTAAGAGAGCCATACTCTCTCAATAGAATCCACCGAAGCAATGCCTCTTGTTGCCATGCCAAATCATCATCAATGCAAATATGAGAGCCATATTCTCGCAAAAGAAGCCATTGTAACAATGCCTCTTGCTACCACATCACATCATCATCATACCAAGTGTAGTAGCCATACTCTCTCAAGAGAACCCACCACACCAATACATATTTCCACCATCCACATCATCATCATACCAAGTATAATGACCATAATCTCCCAAAAAAAGACAACACAATAACGCTTCCTATTTCCAACCTCTACCATCATCATGCAATGTATGGGAGAAAGTTAGCCCATACTCTCCCAATAGCAACCAAAGCAACAAGGATTCTTGTTGCCATCTTACATCATCATGATGCAAGTCATGGAGCAACAACATACTAATTGACATGTATAATGTCACATCAGCCCAATACAAACAAGCTCCCTACCGCCACATCATGTGAGAGTTATGCGATGTCCAAAACAAAAGTACATACATGGACATAGGATATGTCATGTGATGGCAAAAATCTCTCAACAATAACTAGTGCAGCCATGCTTCTTTCTGCCATGTATCATAGATCTGCAAGTAGGTTTTCAACCCCTTGCTCATCCTCCTTGTCCATCCATTCCACTGTGGATTATGAATCATGTCATGCTCAAACTTGGTATCCACCCAAGGTAGAATACCATTCTCCTCCATATGAAAATATTTGTACTCCATGATATGTTGAAGTGCACCTCCTTTGAGGTCTCTCCATGAGGTCCTCTCATTAATGGCCCAATAGAACCCATAAGGTTCCACACATGATGTAGGTAGAAATTTCTCTTTGAGATGTGAGATGATCATCAAGAAAACTCCATGTGCTATCCATCATAGGATGTATACCATGGATCATGTGTCCCTCCAGTGCTTCATGAGTGAATATGTCCTTGGAATGCTCCAAGAATAATGGGGCCCTCATCTCATCACTGATGCTCAGTGACAACACTGCTGATCTACATGGTGATGTATCTGCTATCTCATGGTCATACACAATGTTGAACTAAAAGATGGGCATTGTATTGAATAGGAATGTGCTCCTCCCATCCTCTGAAACTCCACACTTCAGCACAAAGTGTTGTGTGTAGCTCAACAATGATAAACTAGGATAGTTATACATATCCTCCTTGATCAAGTCAAGGGTCCTCTATGCAGTGATAATTTGTTGCTCCAAATCAACAAGGTGCTATAATACTTGGTTATGCAATTTCCCTGATGCCATGGTCTCACAAATATCAATATGAGGTACTAAAATAATATGAGATGTAAGTGTTTTCAAACCTTGGATAAGCTGTATCTCGGGAACATATTGCACAACTACAAGAGTTCCTCCAACCGGTGCAATGGCCTCTCCAACTACTGGTAATGGTGATGACTACTCCTCTTCTACTGTACCAGCACTAGTATCTGCCTCCTCCTCCTCATGCATCTCATGAATCATGCATGGGACTCCCAATGTCAAGAGCTCAAGACCATCTTGCAAAGATGCAAGTGTTCCTCCTCCTAATGTAAGTACTTATGTAGCTGGTAGTGGTGGTAGGGGCTCCTCCTCCGGAGTGATAATGGTGACATCTTCCTTTAGATTCTCAAGTACTATCTCATCAATTATGGGAAGTGTCTCTGGTTTCCTTCTACCAAAATTATTCTTCAGTATTTGAAAGAAATATGCATAAGCAGTCACTTTGGCATGTGATAAATGACTGAACTACCAATATTTTGCTTCACCCTCAAGGTGCAGCACTACAATCTCAACAACATCTCTTTCTGCTACTAGGTATAGCTGAAATAATGCAACTAACTCTTCCCTCAAATCCTTCACTGTGCTTGTGGATGATCCATCAAATGTAGGCAAGAAGAATCTATGCCTCTTTCTTCTATTGCTGCTGCGAGATCTCCTTCTTCTTTCAGTTTTAAAAACTATTGGAGAGTTAGATTCTCCTTGAGTGCTCTAGGCTGTGATTTGTACTCAAACAGATATTTACTTAGGGTCTCATACCCCAAGTCTCTTCCATATTCACACCATTCACTTTCCTTCTCAAAGAAAGTGGATCTAGTAGAACATCATAGAGCTATTTTCCTTCCCAGTTGTTTTTGCTGCTGATAGGAAATGGTTGGACCTTCCTCATTTTGAAATATTCTTGGATCCTCCTTTTTCATTTCTCTCTTCATTTGTCTGACCTCCTTGGAGAGATCTTGCATATATCTAAAGAAAATAGTGGTAAAAATTAAACCCTCCATCATTGTATATATGTGCTTTCTGCTTCTTCCTTTGATGTTAAAGATGAAGTGCCCACATTCTGAGCCAAAGATCATGCTATGATACCACTGTAATATCCCAAAATGGGAAAGACACGAACATAGATACATAATAAATGGAAACTTTAGAAATGTAAACATAAACAATAAATACCATCAAAATGCACAGAATAACTGAGCCATTTTATTATATGGAGGTAGATAAAATAGTACAAAAGTGCTCAAAATATGAGACACTCAAGCTAAAGAAGAAGGCTAGAATGACCCTGAAGTCCTCCCACAAGAGGGACTGCATAACTGTTGGAGTAATGGAGGTAATGCTACGCTGTCCCTACTGCAAATGCTGGGACTGCAACTTCTAGATGAAAATAAAAGTGTAGATTGGTAGTTTCGGTGCTCAGATGATGCTGGTATTTTTGATCTGGGCTATATGATGAATACCCAAGATAACCCAGAAAGGATTTCCAGATCTTACAATCTTGGAAAATAACCCTCTTAGGGCCTACAACATATGACTGCTAGGTATTCAGATCTAAAGCATGAACTGAAGATTGAAATAATTTACAATCATCTCAATTCTTGAAGGGTTGATCCCTTCTCTAGATCTTCAGGCTAGAAGCTCAAGATCTAGCTCCTCCTTCCTCTGAGCAAGTTGCAACTACAACTGCACAACTGTTGGACAAAAGTTGCACTGTCAAGGATGGAGACTCTATAGCCTGATGCTAGACAATGAAAATCGACTCCTAAATGATGGAAATAATGCCCCCAAAGTGAGGATATGGTCCCTCCTAGGATTTCCAATTGAAATACTGGAAACTTCCTTCCTCCTTCAGATCTACAAGATTGGAATGCGCAATTCCTTTGGGAAATGCTAATATATAGAGGTATGAAACGTTGGCCTGAATGTTGGATGTCAATGTGCTGCTCCTGGAAGACTGATCTTGAAGCAGAAGGTGAAAGGATGAATCCTCCACCAGTTTCCTAGCTGAAATGCTAGAAACAACCTTCTTGTCTCAAACCCTCAATCAGGAATGTGTAATTCCTGAGACTGAATGTGTTGTAGAGATGGGATGAATGTGGCATCAATGCTTGATGATGTATGAAAACTCAAAGAAAAATTCCCAGAGTAGGCACTCGAAGTCCCCCGTGGGTAAGGGTGGGATTTCTTCTCAGAAACATCCATGTGCTAAACAACACTGCAAAATTAGCTAAACAGCTAAAGCGTGCATAGAAATGTGAATGGAAAAATCTGGATTTAACAGATCAATAATAAAAATCTAAAACCTGCCTTCATCTCCCTTTTATTCTTTGTGAGCCTTCCATAGCCCTGGCCCACCTCATAACTGCACTGCACATGTGGCCACTAGCTTCCATCAATTACTGCGCTGTCTCTCCATGTTCTCTACCATCTCTGCATTTAATTCCCACTCTCTCCATCATGTGTGAATTAGAAGCACCACTTCCTCCACTATTTCATCATTAGTGCTCTATGATCTTACTTTTAATGCACCATGATCTCATTTGACTTCCTCAATGATCTCCATGATCTTATCATTAATGATCCATGATTTCCACACTTCCTTTATTAAGAAGCTACTCCACTACTCGATAATGCAGATCTACTTCTAAATTATCCACATACACACATCAAAAGTGGATTTTATTCATTTATGCGGTTTATGGGTCCATGCACCCTCTTATTTACTTAATTAATCAAGAAAAGTAAGAAGTCTAATATTCAATTATCTAATGGAAAATTGGGAATATTACAAGTGATGAATACATCTGCAATCAAAGTGGAATAAGGTATGTTCTCTATGAATTGTAAATATTCGGATGATATTATACTTAAAGTTGATGAGCAGTCTAAGAGTTATGATAAGTAGCCTATGAATAAGTGCGAGAAAGGAAGGAAGGTAAATCTGTGATTTACCTTCCTTATCAGAGTTCATAAAAAAAAGAAATATATCTCAAAGGATTCAAGGATGTGCGAAGTGAAAGATAAGATCTCGAATGATCTTGTCTCCAATAACTGAATGCTAAAAAAGGAGTGTTTGAAGATAAACTTCGAGACCCAGTTCTCTAGTATTGGTGGAGGTCAGTGTAGGTTGGTGCAGAAAAGAAGGATCGGCATTGGAGGTTGAAAAATAAATAGTGATAAGGTCTTGGAAGCATACTTAAGTCAAGGGTCTGGGTCTTGGTCATGGTACTTGTCATTTGAAAGTCTATAAGAAGAATTTATTGGGGGTTTTCCTCTCCAAGAGGGAGAGGTTTTTCCCTGGCTCGAAGAGCCTAACTTTGTGTCTCTTGTATTTTGGTAATTGAATTGATGAAAGACTAAATAAGCTAAGAAGAGAAGACATAAGTAAATCAAGTAAGCTCACAAGTAATTATCAAGAAGAGAATTTGAATTAAACTCCAACTCTCCAAATCCTCAACATGGTTTCAAAGCTAAGGTGCTGAACACAAGGGCTACCTGACAAGAAGACACTTAAGGAAGCAAGAATTGAAGTCAAGGTCAAAGTTTACATTGAAAAGTCAAATCACTTTGCAAGGAATATTCTCAAGCTGTCTCAAGAAAGATATTCAATCTCATTTAAAATTTGTATTCAAGACATTTTGGAAGAGATATCATCTTTTTAAGACATCCTTTATCATCTAGGATCCAAGAACACGTACATTGGAGATTTCAATCGTAGAAGAAACTTCTGACTTCATCATCATCATCATCAAGGAAGCTGTAAATCACTCTACTCAAGTAAGTATCATGACCTTACTTAAATATTTCAATATGACTAAATGTAAAGAGAGCAACAAATTGGTTGGGTCATCAAACTTTAATGCATGGAAGAAGAGGAAAAAATTGAATTTAATTGAAGACGAAGTTATGGACTACATCGAAGGATCTACAGTTCAACCATCAAAAGAAGATGCTCCAGATCATGCTAAGTACATGAAATGAGAAATCAGAGCCCAGAGGATTCTCATAGAATCCTTTATGGACTCACTCATTTCCTATGTATAAAAAATGAAGTCTGCAAAAGAAATATATGAGAAACTGGTGGAGCTATTCTCTTTGAAAACTGCAGAAGAAGCAATGTATCTGAGACAAGAAATGTACAAAATGAAATTGTCAAGAGAAGAAGGAACCACTTCATACTTTATGAGGATTTATCAAATAAGAGGCCAACTGCAGGAATTGGGATAAGTGATGTTTGATACTGAGATGACTATAGTGGTGCTGAATGCTCTACCGGAAGAATGGGGAAACTTCACTTCAACCTTATACGATAAGAAAGAATCAACACCATTCCATGATTTATGGTCTCTATGTAAAATAAAGGAATCAAGATTAAAATCAAAAGCTAATACATGATCAAGTGAAGGGAATCAAGCCTTCATAGCCATATCCAGGAAGAAAGGAAGATTCGGAAAATTTAGTCCTCAGAATAAAAGAATAAATATGGACAAAGTACAATGATTTTGATGTAATGAACTTGGGAATTATAAAAGAGATTGTCATAAATATGGAAAGGAGAATAGGAAAAAGGAATAACCCCATGTCACAAATGAAAGGGAAGAACCTGATGTTAAGAAATATAAGAAAGAATAAGCGATAGATCTCTATTATGATTGAGATTATCTTCTTCTTTAAGTGATTTCTGTTGGTTGTAAAATAGTATGATAGGAAGCGATGTATATTAATAGAATCATGATAGAAGCATGGTAGGAGCTCTTGGTGAAACAACTCTGGGAAAACCTCGTTGTAACAATACTGATGGAAGGCAGTTATCAAGATCAGGGGTCATCATGGAAACATGTGCTCACACTCTCTAATGGAATTCTCTATGGATTCATTGGTTAGAAAGAAAGCAGAAAGGTTTCATCAAGAATTATATGCTACATAATTCTGGGATTAGGATGTGATGACATATTGACGAAGCAAATCAAGTGAATGAAGTTCTTCATTCTAGTAAAATTGCTACTGGATGACTCAAAGGAAAAGGGTATGAAGTATATATATTTATATGATGACACTGGATGTTGTGTAGTCATGTTATATGGTTGCAGGTAATGGAATTCTATATTTATAAGTATGATCTATGGAGGAGGGTCTCTCACGGTGCACAAAAAGATGAAACCAACATAATATATCCTCATATGGAATATGAGGTGGTGATATATAAACAAGGAACTGGAAATTGGAAGTTCCTGGGAATGAAGATGTGCAGAAAGAAAGAGATCATGAAGTGCAACCATGTCAAGAGGCAGTTATCATCTAGAAGCAAAAATATGTGACTAGAATATATCCTGGGAGGATATGTATACTCTGATAAAATTATGGTAAAGAAGAATACCCTTCACAAGACATATAATTAGTAGATGTGTTAATCTGAATAGAGGATGTCGATGCCTATAGGAAGATGTCATGGTGAAATATCATCACTGAGCTAAATTTTGATTTAAAAGTTCATATGTATATGTTTATCTAGACGAATTTATGTAGGGCTGCCAATTATGTGAAAGGATTTAAGATCCTTGGAGATGGTTCGAAAGAAATTAGAATGGCATAAAAGGTGGGCTAGAAAAGGAAGTCCGATGAATCACTTTCTCATAGCTAACATGACTTTTGGATAAAAGTGATGGATGATATGTGCCCTATGAGGCCAAAGGTTTAATATTCCTCAATATTGAAATCCATGACATCGAGGGGAGGAATTCTACATGAGCAGCTAGGTGTCTCACCATTGCTGCTATAGGTCCCTGGTTGAGAGGGAGCCTAGTGATAAGTTTCTTGCTTGGGAGAAACTTGAAACATGTCCTTCCTAAGTTAAGAGGGAGTGACATATATGATTTTCTAATACATGTGTTATGCACTAGACCAGGACTAACAACTGTAAGTCCCAGTGTAGGCCATGTGGAGAGAATGGATAGACACATCATTTTGGTCTTCACTTGGGAAGACATGGAGGATTGGGTAATCATATGGCATTCGATACTATTTGAGAATGTGATAGCGAATTCAAGAAAAGAGTAGTCGGGGACTGATATTCTTTGAGGGCTAGCTACCCAAGAGAAGAATAGTCCAAGAATGTCATACTTTGGGAACACCTGGGTGGAGTATGTACCTTAGAGAGATAATGACTATGGTGTCTATAAGTCACGTGTCTCACTAGCATTGTAGCCCATTGTCTTGTTGAGAGATGGGGCTGTTAGTCAAGGCCTTGCACTAGGAAAATGCTAGTTGATAGATGCTATACATATGTGATTACCAATTCGATTCTTCTTGTGAGATTATTCAGTTTGAAAGTGCCCATGTACCTGTATGAATACCTCCTTAGTTAAGAGGGAGTGTTGAAAAGTGTAACTAGGATCGGTCTTCATATTGACTATGTAATTATGTATTTATGTAAAGAATAAGACAAAGATAATAAAATGTATTTTTGTTGTACTTTATCCATGGGTTTCATGAGCAAGGTTTTTATTATAGGTCAATAGAATTTTTCTTGATTTCTATTAGGGTTTGTCTTCTGGTTACAAGTGTAATTAAGAGACATGTACATGAAGAGTCTAGTCAAAAAAATATGCTCCAAGATCTTGTCATGATACCGTAAAGAAATGGCTCTTGAATGATGCTCACAGATAACCTCATTAACGTTGGAAAATATGAAATGTTGAAGTCGACCTACAAGCTTCTATATGGTCATCCTAAAATAGAGAATCTACCACTATATAAATACAAATATCTGTGGTTCATTAGTGACATATACTTCGAACATGCATAGGGTTAAGTGCAGATATTTCTGAGATACTACAGCGTGAAAAATTCTAAAATAAGTGTGGGTTAAAAGGTAGTGATCAAGTATAAGGTGCATATCTATTTTGAGGATTATTTTGTAGTGAACTGTGTGAAGAAGCTGTAGACAATAGTGCGGTCAATCTAGAGATGAATACACCTACAATCAAAGAAGATAAGGTCTGTGCTCTATGCGTTGTAAATATTTAGATGATATTCTACTTAAGGTTGATGAGAAATCTAAGTGTTATGATAAGAAAGCTCTAAATAAGTGTAAGAAAGGAAGGAAGGTAAATATGTGATTTACCTTCCTTATCGCAGTTCATGAAAGAAATAACTATATATACAAAGATTCAAGGATGTGCGAAGTGAAATATAATATCTCGAATGATATTGTATCCAATAACTGAATGATCAAGAAGGAGTGTTTGAAGATAAACTTAGAGATTGAGTTATCTAGTATTGGTGCAGGTTAGTGCAGGTTGGTGTAGAAAAGAAGGATCATCGTTGGAGGTTGAAAAAGAAATAGTGACAAGGTCTTGGAAGGATACTAAGGTTAAGGGTCTAGGTCTTGGTCATGGTACTTTTCATTTGAAAGTATCTAAGAAGAATTTTTCGTGGGTTTTCCTCTCCAAGAGGGAGGGGTTTTTCCCTGGCTCGAAGAACTTAACTTTGTGTCTCTTGTATTTTGGTAATTGACTTGATGAAAGACTAAATAAGCTAAGAAGAGAAGACATAAGTAAATCAAGTACGCTCACAAGTAATTATCAAGAAGAAAATTTGAATTAAACTATGGCTCTCCAAATTCTCAACATAATCCAATCTCAGTCTAACTTGGGGGGTTGGAAAGAAGACAAAATGTGCTACCATAATATGAAATTTTAGACCTTGGAAGGAAAAAATTATAGGGATACAATAGTTTCAATATCAGGCTCCAAAAATAAAGAAAAAAGGTGTGTATTCTTTTAAATTTGCTTTACTTTTTATTTGGAACATCAGTTTGAAGTGATTCAAAGGGCATAGTGAAGCATAGATATAATTATTTGGTTCCAATATTCCTCACAAAAAAAAATGGATACATCCAGTAAGCCAACATAAAGCTCTACAATGATGCATGAAGAAGATGAAGAAATGTAATATGATATATCAAAATTACAAGACCATCTGCAAAAAATTTCACTCTCACAAATTGGACAGTTTAAAAGAAACATGGAAGGTTTGAAGGATGGTGTAAAAACATACATGGTAGTTTTTGTAGACATTGACACGATGAATTTAAATTTGTAAGGGTTGAAAAAGTTGTTAAAAGGAGGATTCGTGGTGGTGACAACGTACTCCATGAAAATCGTGACGAGAACAAAAGGAATATAAATTATGACTTTAGAGACTCCAATGTTGGGTTTAAAACCCACCACATTCCAAAGATAAATATGAGTAAGTTTCATGGAAAGGATCTGATAACATGGATACTATAAATGGAGCAATTATTTAATCTACACGATGTGCAACACACACAAAAGGTACACATTACATCTTTATATTTAGAACCCAGTCAATTTTTATGGTATCGATGGATTTGTCCTCATAATTCACTATTCACTTGGACAAATTTTATAGAGGAAATGATAACAAATTATGAGAATACAAAGAGCAATATATGCTTTAGCCAAGTAATAAATCTTGAACAAAATGGTTTAGTTGGGGAGCACATTGAGGAATTCCAAAGTTTGAATATCAAGATAAGTGATATCCTAGAGGAGCATATTATTGATGTCTTCATAAGGGATTTAAAGAATAACATCCAACATTAGGTTCTCCTTTGGGAGCCCAAGTCATTGGAGAATGAATTTAGGGTGGCAAGAAAAATTGAAAGAGAATTTATGGCAATAAGGAAGTCTACCACTCATAACTATAAAGAAGGAAGTATTGATGTTGCTAGCATACCACAATGTACAAGGTTAACACCACAACAACTAGAGGAAAAAAGAGAAAAAGGGATTTTTTACAGTTGTATTAACAAATACACTAAAGGTCATAAGTGTAATAGGAAGAAATTATTTTACATAGATTGTGAAGAGGAGGAAGAAAAATAATAAGCAACATCAAAATAAGAATATAGTTACACTAGAAACCACCCCTTGGGGTTGAAAAAGAAGAAATGAATTTGACGATATCTTTCAATGCATTGGTAGGAGTTACCACTCATAAAACTGTCAACATAGAAGGATATATCAAGAAGAAAAAGGTAATAGTGCTGATTAATTTAGGTAGTACCCATAATTTTATTTATTTTAAGATAACCAAGGATCTCAATTGATTTCTATATCTACCACCAAATTTTCAAGTGATGGTTGCGAATTGAGGAACTATAAATTTATCAAATAAGTGCCATAATATCAATCTAACCATAGGAGAATATTTATTGAATAGTCCAATGATTTCCATTCCGATGGGTGGTGTTAATGTTGTATTAGGAGTCCATTGGTTACAATATTTGGGGACGATGACTTTTAATTTTCAAGAAATTATCTTGAATTTTTTTTGGAAGGAAAGGAACTTTAATTAAGGAAAGGAAACCTAAGAAGATAATAATCTCTAATGGCATGAAAAATATTTTGAAGGGAAAAAGAGGGGTAATTGTGCAATTATTCTCACTAGATGTTCAAAAATCGAAGTCATCCATTTCTAGATATCTCCAAAGAGTCAAAAACCATTCCAAGGTATTTGAGACTCCCAAAGGTATCCCACCTATTCACAATCATGATCATGCTATTCACTTGATTCTTGAAAGTGTTCCTCCAAACATCAAACCTTACAGATATCCCTATCCCCAGAAGAGTGAAATTGAACATATCGTTGCAGAAATGGTAGAGGTAGGTATAATTCAACCTAGCCAAATTTCCTTCTCTTCTTCAGTAGTATTGGTCCTCAAGAATGACGGATCATGGAATATGTTTCCGGATTATAGAGAGCTAAATAAGCTCTCTATTAAAGATAAATTTCCCATTCTTGACATTGTGAATTGTTGGATGAACTACATGGAGAAAGTTACTTCACCAAGCTAGATCTTCGCTCAAGATATCATCAAATTAGAATGAATACAAAAGACATTCCAAAAAAAACATTTATAGCTCATGAAGGTCATTATTAATTTTTGGTCATGCATTTTGGTATTACTAATGTACCTTCCACATTTAAGGGTTTGATGAATTCCATTTTCAAACCTTTACTTAGAAACTTTTTGTTAGTATTTTTTATGATATACTGATCTACAACAAGTCTTGGAAATATCATCCTCATCATGTTGACAAGGTGCTAAAACTATTGGAGGAGAAAAAATTGTATGAAAATCCATCCAAACATTTCTTTTAGGTACAAGAAGTGGAATACTTGGGTCATATTGTATCTCGTGAGGGTGTTAAGGTAGACCCTGAAAAAATTAAAGCCATAAAGGAATGGAAACTCCCCACAACCTTAAGGCATCTTCGAGGATTTCTCAGGTTGACAGGGTATTAGTGAATTTTTACTAAATTGTAGGAAAATATTAGCACCGCTAACAAAATTACTGAATAAAGACGCATTTTTTTGGACTACAAAAGAATCGAAGGCCATTGAACATATTAAAGAGGGAATGTGTTGAGGTGTTTTTTTAATTCAATAAGGAAGACCCTTTGCTTTTGAAAGTTGTCCAAGCAAGGGAAAGTATTTACACAAACCAATTTATGAGAATAAAATGTTGGAAATACTACATGCTCTAAATAAATAATGTCCTTTCTTGATGGGAAGACACTTTAAGGTAAAAAAATATCATGATAGTATTAAATACTTCTTCAAAAAAATATTATCTTCAGAAGAGAAACAAAAATGGGTTGCAAAGTTGTTGGCTTATGACTTTGAAATCATCTATAGAAAATGGAAGCAAAATGTTGTTGTAGATGCATTCTCAAGAAGGGATGAGGATGTGGAAGCATTATTATATTGCATTTATATTATCCAACCTGATTGGATAACTGAAGCAAGGAATGAATGAAAGAATGGCGAAGCGGTCTGGACACTCATTCAAAAGTTACGGCAAGATCCTAGGGCATCTGATACATTTTTCTATAAAAATGATTCATTATGGTAAACAAATTTCTTATATATATATGTAAGAACTCCCAAATCAAACAAAATTTTCTTTTGTAATTGTACACCTCTCCTCTAGGAGGGAAATCAGTATTTTTAAAAACTTACCACAAGGTCAAGAGGGAATTTTTTTGAAATGACCTTAAATCTAATATTCAGAAGTTTGTGGCAGAATGTTTGGTTTGTCAAAAAAATAATGTTGAGACAATTAAGGCGCGAGTCTTCTAAAACCATTAGCAATTGCAAGTCAATATTATGAGGATGTCTCAGTGTATTTTATCAAAGGTTTACCCAAGCCCAAAGGAAAGAGTGTCATCATGGTGGTAGTTGATTGAATTACCAAGTATGCACACTTTTGTGCACTGTCTCATCCTTTCAAGGATAATACAGTCGCCACTGCAATTTTGGAAATATTTCAAAAGCTACATGGAAACCCAAATATTATTGTAAGTGACAAAGATCTTATTTTCACTAGAATTTTTTGGAAAAAATTATTTTCTTGTCATGGTACTGAATTAGCTCATAGCTCATCTTATCATCCTCTATCTGATGGGGAAACTGAGATAGTGAACAAATGTATGGAAGGTTATCTTCATTAATTTATATCTGATAAACATACATAATCAGTTAAGTGGTTACCTATGTCAAAATGGTTACTTGGTAGCTCTAGCCCTTTTGGGCCTTCCCAAGAGCTGGCATAGTTATCAAGATTCGGTAAATGGTAGAAACAAAGTTACCAATCAAACAAGAACTATAACCTCAAAATGAGAACTCTAGCCCAAAAATGCCAAATAAACACGATAAAACACCCCAAAAATGAAAGGTGTTTATTCCAGAATGATGGTTTTTTTAGGGTAAATTTTCAACATTTTATTAAAAACCAATTTTTTTTTTTTTTTTAAAATAGGATTGAAAAATGTCCTCGAAACAAAAAATGTTAATGCTGGAATAACAAAAAAAAAAATTGGTTTAAAATTTTGACACTTTTTAGCAATGGAATTAAAGATAAATATTAGGAATTTGAGAAATCGTAAAATTCCAACAATTTTGAGACATGATGTTAAAGATAAATATATCTTGTCTCAAAGCCTTATAATTTTGAATAATTTTAATCCATCATGTTAAAGATAAAATATCTTGAGTCTAAAAAACCCTAAAATTGTAATTGTTTTCAACCATAGCATTAAAGATAAAATATCATAACTAAGAAAAACCATAATTTTTTGACAAATTTTCAACCATGGAATTAAAAATCTTAAGTTTTTAACATATTTGAACAATGAAATTATGGAAAAATTATATGACTAAAGCAATTTTTAAAAATGAACAAGTAAATAAAAGATTCATTATTCCAACATTAATTTTTATTTTAAAGGCTAAAAGTATAGCTCTTTTCAAATCTTAGCATAAGACAACTTATATTATTGCAACAAAAACCTAAAAATCAACTATCAAAACGAAGTGTCCCTTTTCAATGAGTCCTTAAATTTTCAACTTTTTTAAAAGTATCTTACACCAAATGATAACTATAAATAATATCATGGAAATATCACTGTATAATTTAAAAAATTCAACATTAATTACTAATATTTTTTTACTTTTAATCAAAATATCAACAAATGATAACAATAAATAATATCATGGAAATATCATTGTATAATTTAAAAATTCAACATTAATTTCTACTATTATTTTACTTTTAATCAAAATATTAATAAATGATAGCAATAAACAATATTGTGGAAATATCACTGCATAATTTAAAAATTCAACATTAATTTCTAATATTTTTTTACTTTTAATCAAAATATCAACTTTGGTATATTGAAACATACAAAGAGATGAAT
Organism: Pinus albicaulis; assembly: GCA_034641835.2. Taxonomy (NCBI): domain Eukaryota; kingdom Viridiplantae; phylum Streptophyta; class Pinopsida; order Pinales; family Pinaceae; genus Pinus; species Pinus albicaulis. The sequence continues at coordinate 603,282,842 of CM076583.1, forward strand.
TCTGAAGAGATTAATTATTCATAATTAAAACATATAATCCAACAAACTTATAAATGACTCATAACTTCATGTAAGATCATATGGAAGTCAAAATATTTATTTCAAGTTACCATGTAAACATAATTTACATGAAATGCCTTAGACATTTATTCAAAATTAGTCATAGGTTCTAGCACACCATCAGAACCTATATCTTCAAATGAATGACTAGATGAAAATGAATATGATCCATAATCTTCTCTTTAATCAACTAGTGCTCGATCTAAGTCGACATGCATGCCCACCGTTGTAGGTTTCAAAAGTCTTCTAGATCTACGACTAGATTCAACATACTCTCATCTCAACATTGTTTCTTTTGGTTGAAATTTATCAAAATATTTATGGTCTTCAAGCGAAGAGTTCCTCTCTTTGTTAAGTTGATGTCATACACAAGTATGTCAACATCCTTAAATTTTAAGAGGTTTGTGTGGCGACGATTTATATTTGTTCACTTTTTTTTTTCTCTTTATGCTAATTTTTTTTTATCAATTACCATCTCTGGATTATACACACCATTGTATGGGTGAGTATTTGTGGCATACCAATGTAGTTCACTGTTGTAACATCTTCATTTTATTTAATGACCTTTATAACCTTGGAAACCCAAAATGGATATCCAAGTGGATCTCCATCTGCTAGCACTACTATCATGCTACCCTCCTTAACATCATGCATAGAACCCTTACAAAGGTATTCCATGGATTCACGATGTGCACATGATATTATAGAACCAATAAATATTTCTCTTCCCTCTACCTATGGATAATTAAAAATACCTTGAGATTGTTGTTGTTCAACAATGTGTCTTTCCTCATGTTCATTTAGCATATTTTGCGTCCAAATAAATGGATTACTCAAAAGCATATCCTCATTTATTGATCTTGAAATCATACCACTTTGATTATTGAAAAAATACTCCCACCAAACTGAGTCAACAACATCAAAGTACTCATATTTATCTCTAATACATCTTTTAATTTCTTCTTGGAATTCAAAATAATTTATATCTCTCTTATGCCTTCATGCATTATGGATTTCAGAAACTGATTGTAATAACAATATCTTTAATGAAAATATTGGATTCTTTGAAATGAACTTCAAAAATGCTAAACCTGATCACGACCCCCATTCTGCAACAGTTGAATACTTCTTGCCCCATATAAGTGTTTTCTGATCAATTTTGTTTGATACGAAATTGATGTTGGAAGCTTATGTAATTAGGCTGTTCAATTCATTTTTTCTCACCATGCGATCATAGAATAAACCTTCACATGTAAACAGTTTCTGCCAATACATGAAAAACAAACTCTGGAATGTATGATTTCTTAATACATTCAATTAATGGTGGAAGGCTCCCAACATATTTCCTCATCAGTGTTACTAAAAAATGAGTGAACATCTGATCAATATGGTCATGAGTATTACCAACAAGAGGGAAACCAACCTTTACCTTTTTAAAAATTCCCAATTCAATGAGCATGTTTAGATACCCAAAAGACCTTGATTTTTGTTTTCATGGCTTGTGTTGTCTAATTGTAGATACATAAATTCATGAGGAATACCAAACCAATGAGAAATCACATCATGGATTATAGTTATGGTCATATTTGCACAATTATGAATATTTGTAGTTGTGAAGTAAACCCTTGGCAACATATTTGCATTAAAGACCATACAACCAACCAAGTGAAACTGAATAAAATTTTCCTCCTGTAATTGTTTTGATGTGCAGAAAAAATGTGGCAGAAGTATTTTCTTTTGGTCCATACCATACATTAACAAACAAAATATTTATTGGGATTATCGTAAAACTTATTTTGATGTTTATACAATTTTTGTCTTTCACTTGTTTTCATATTGTGGGTGTCTTGAAGTGCATTGACAACAAAAAATGTACATAAAATAAAATAAACTTATTAATGAATACATTTCCATAGTTGATAACTATCCAATTTTTAAAAATAATGTTATGAACGCATACCCCCTTGAAATTTATCCCTTTTTTCTTTAAGAGAAGCACATGTAGTGCAAACCCCCATCTTTGTCTTCTTAGGAATACGAACATTGTTGAATTCATTCTTCCATATCCTTGTAAAATATGAATATGTAATAAAATTACCAACTCGTTCAACACCTTTTGCATATTCTTTGTATAAGATGCATATTTTTTTTCTCGAGAAATTATATGGAATATGTATTGTGTCTTTATTTGGAATACACTCTCCATGCTTTGAAAAGAAGTATTTCATCCATGACATTGCAGTATTTTCTAATGGCCCAACCTCCCATCTATAACGTACTTCTGAATAATATTTGGGATCCTTTTCTAGTCTTTCTTAGATTCTTGACAAATGAATGTAACCAATTGAATGCAACATTTTGAAAGCTTTTCTACGGAGTTTCCCAATATGATAATCATAATTTTCTAGTGTAGATTGTATGCAATCCACTAAATATGTTTTTTTCATTATTTTATTCATTGAAAAATATATTTCCTTTTCTCCAAAGAAAACCTGAAATCCATATGTTTCAAGCAATCCTTTTGACAACATTCACTTGAAATCACATCATCTATAGAACTTCTACTTGTGAGATATCTTGTCCTAAGCCTTGTATAACTGGACTATTTTGGATTGATATGAAAAGGTATACTCCTACTCCTAGATACAATATTTTATTGCAACGACTTCATCATTCCATTATCCTCTTGAGAAGCATTTTCATCACCATTAGGAGGAATATTATCCCCACTATGATAATTCTAAACATAGTTAAAAAATTAAATATGATATTTTCTCAGAAAAAATTCATTACCATACTCACTTGAAAATTCTTCACTACCATCATCTGCGCTTTTGAAATCCTTACTCAGATGAAATTCTTCACCATATCCATATATGTTTTTGAAATATTCTCTTGGAGGATTCAATTCTTCATCACCATGAGAGCCTTTGAAATGCTCACTTAGAGAAAAGGCATTATTCAGATTTGTGCCTTTAAAATTATCATTTTCAAGAAACTCTTCATCCTCCCATTCATAACTGGTGCTCTTATAATACTTAGGATTAGGACTTATTGGAAAATATGACTCTCTATTTATAGTTAAATTATCATTTGCAGGAAATTCTTCATCCTTAACT
>CM076583.1:603291020-603448029 GCA_034641835.2 Pinus albicaulis
TGGTGGATGATATCCATAAAGTGCCATAAATGGGGTCATTTTTGTTGCAGTATGGAAGGAAGTGTTATACCACCATTCAGCCAGAGGAAACCACTTGACCCATTGTGCTTGCTTATCAGATACAAATCAACGAAGATATCCTTCCAAACATTTATTCACTATCTCTATTTGACCATTAGATTGAGGATGATAAGATGAGATATGAGCTATTTGAGTACCCAAACAAGAAAATAATTCTGTCCAAAAATTTCCTGTAAAAATGGAATCTCTGTCACTTACAATAATCTTCAGGTTTCCATGTAGATTTTGAATTGTTTCCATAAATGTAGTAGCAACTATACTCACTTTAAATGGATGAGATAATGCAAAAAAGTGTTCATACTTGGTAAGTCTATCAACTATCACCATGATGACACTCCTTCCTTCAGACATAGGTAAAACTATGATAAAATCGATTGAAATCTCCTCCCAACATTGAATTGGAATGGATAAAGTTTGTAGAAGACCCAGGGTCTTAATTGTCTCCACTTTATTTTGCTGGAAAACCAAACATTCCGCCACAAAATTTTGAATATCAGATTTAAGGCCATCCCAAAAAAGTTTTTTCTTCACCCTATGGTAATTTTTTAAAAATCCCGAGTGTCCTCCTAAAGGAGAAGTGTGCAATTCCAAAAGAATATTTTGTTTTAGTTGGGAATTCTTGCAAATATATAAGCGATCTTTGTACCATAAGGAATCATTTTTCCAACTAAATGTATTAGATGTACTAGAATATTGCTGAAACTTTTGAATGGGAGTCCACACTTATTTGTCCTTCTTCCATTCATACCTTACTTCGGTTATCCAATCTGGTTGGATAATTGAAATGGCACAAAGAAATTCTTCCACCTCTTCATCATTTCTTGAGAGTGCATCTGCAACAACATTTAGATTCCCTTTTTTGTAGACGATTTCAAAGTCATAACCCAACATCTTTGTGACCCATTTTTGCTGCTCTTCTGAAGATAGTTTTTGTTCCAAAAAGTGTTTAATATTATCATGATCAGTGTTTAACTTGAAGTGTCTTCCCATTAGGTAAGGTCTCCATTTATTTAGTGAATGTAGTATTGCCAACATTTCCTTATCATAAATAGCCTTTTGTAAATACTTTCATTTGATTGAACAACTTTCAAAAGCAATGGGTTTTCCTTCTTGCATTAAAACAACACCAATTCAATTTCCCGAGGCATCACATTCCATAATAAAGGTTTTTGTGAAGTTTGGCGTAGCTAAGACTGGTGCTAGGCACATTGCCTCTTTAAGATGTTGAAAGGCCTTAATTGCTTTAGGAGTCCATGAAAATGCATATTTCTTCAATAATGTTGTTAGAGGTGTTGCTATTCTCCCATAATTCTTAAAAAACTTGTGATAATACCCTGTTAACCCGGGAAATTCGCACAACTGCTTTATGGTTGTGGGGACTTTCCATTCCTTAATGGCTTTAATTTTGTTAGGGTCTACCTTAACACCCTCGTGAGATACAATATGACCTAGATATTCCACCTATTGTACACCAAAGAAACATTTGGATGTTTTTTCATATAATTGTTTCTCCTCCAATAGTTTGAGCACCCTGTCAACATGTATAACATGATCCTTCCAAGACCTGCTGTAGATTAGTATATCATCAAAAAATACTAGCACAAATTTCCTAAGGAAGGGTTTGAAAATGGAATTCATCAATCCTTGAAATGTAGAAGGTGCATTGGTAAGGCCAAAAGGCATGAAAAAAAATTCATAATTACCCTCATGAGTTCGAAATACTGTTTTCGGAATATCTTCAGTCTTCATTCTAATTTGATGATATCCTGAACGAAGATCCAACTTGGTAAAATAAATTGCTCCATGTAATTCATCCAATAATTCATCAATCACAGGAATGGGAAATTTATCTTTAATAATGATCTTGTTGAGCTCCCTATAATCCAAACCCATGCGCCATGATCCATCTTTCTTATGCACCAATACTATTGGAGCAGAGACAAAACTTTGACTAGGTTGAATTATACTAGCCTCTAACATTTCTACAATCATATGTTCAATTTCACTCTTTTGGACATAAGGATATCTGTAAGGCCTGATGTTTTGAGGAACACTTCTTGGAATCAAATGAATAGCATGATCATGATCAAGAATAGGTGGGAGTCTTTTGGGAGTATCAAACACCTTGGAATGATTGTCCAAGACTTTTTGGAGATCTCGAGAAATAGATGATTTTGATGTTGGAACTTCTAGTGAGCATAATTGTGCAATTACGCCCCGTTGTTAATTCTTCAGAAGATTTGTCATGACATTAGAGCTTATTATATTTCCTAGCTTCCCTGCAATACCTCGTATTTTGATTTCCTTTCCTTCTGAATTTTTTTTCAAGAAAAGTTCTTGAAAATTAATAGCTACCATCCCCAAATATTGTAACCATTGTACTCCTAGTACAACATTAGCACCTCCCATTGGGATGGAAATAATTGGACTATTCAATACATATTCCCCCATGGCTAGCTTGATATTGTGGAATTTTCTAGAGCAATTTATAGTTCCTCCATTTGCAACCATCACTTGACATTCTGGTGCTGGGTATAGGAAACAATTCAATTCCTTGGCTACCTTATAATGAATAAAATTATGGGTACTACCCGAATAAATCAAAACTATTAAATTTTTCTTCTTGATATGTCCTTCTATCTTGAGATTTTGAGGAGTGGTAATTCCTGCCAATGCATTACATGATATGGTCGGACCCATTTCTTCTTCTTGTAGGGTTTCTTCTTGGTGTATATCCTCTACTTTTGAAGTTTCTTCTTCATTTTCTTCCTCCTCATCGCAATCTATGTAAAATAATTTCTTCTTAGTGCACTTATGACCTTTAGTGTATTTTCTATCACAACTGTAGCAAAGCCATTTTTCTCTTTTTTCTTCCAATTGTTGTGGTGTCAACCTTTTAGGTTGTGAAAGTCTAGGAGTAGCAATACTTCCATCTTTATAGATACGAGTGGTAGGATTCCTTGTCGCCATAATTTTACATTCAATTATTCTTGCCAACCTGAATTCCTTCTCCAATAAATTAGGTTCCCAAACGCGAACTTCATGTTGGATGTTATCCCTTAAAGTCTCTATGAAGACATCAATCCTGTGTTCCTCTGGAATATCAGTTACCCTTATATTCAATTTTTTGAAGTCCTCAATGTGCTCCACCACTGAACCCTTTTGTTTGAGATTTATCAAATGGCTAAAGAAGGTGTTTCTCTTTGTATCCTCATAATGTGCTATCATTTCCTCCATAAAAATTAAATAAGTGAAAATTTTTTTACGGGAGCAAAGCCATCGATACCATACAAATGTATTTTTTTCTAAATGTAAATTTGCAATGCATACCTTTTGTGTGTTTTGCACATCATTGAGATCAAAATATTGCCCCATCTTTAGTATCCATGTTACGGGGTCCTTGCCATCAAACTTCCTCATATCCATCTTTGGAATATGGCGGTTCTTCCATCTAACATTAGAGTTTATGAAACCACGATTAACATTTATTTTGTTCTCATAATGCGTTTCCTCTACTATGTTTTTGCCATTAGGAAACATTTCTTGTATCAACTTTGCCAAACCTTCGATGTCTACTTTTAGATCATTCTTCATGTTTTCCATGTTGTCTTTCATTTTTTCATCAATCTTAGCTTCCATGTCATCCATCTTAGCTTCCATGCCCACTTCCATGCCATCCATATTAGCTTCCAAACCATTCATCTTAGCTTCCACGCCTTTATTTAGACCATCCGTCTTAGTTTCCATGCCTTTCTTCAAAACTTCCATTTCATTTTTTATGCTCTTTGCGATAGCGAAATTTGGTGCACTTGCTCTTGTAATTTTGATATCTCATGTTGTATTTCTTCTTCTTCATGAGTCATAGTGGAGCCTTCTAAAGGCTTAATGGGTGTTGAATTATTTTTAGGGGGAATTTTAGAACCCAATACTGATATCTATTCTTCAATATTCCCTTGGAATAAATTCAAACTAATTTTTTTTAAACGAGAATTATGTAATTAGAAAAAAATACACACCTTTTTCTTGATTTTGAGGAGCTTGATATTGAAACTGAATTATCTCTATGATTTTGGATCTTTAATATCTGAAATTTGGCCCTAAAGTAGCCCTTTGAATATTATTTTGAATGCCATAGGTCTGACCTGATTTGGATTCTTCAAGACAAAGTTATGCCCAATATCCCACGATGACCTATTTATGGATTGGTTCAGTAGAGCAAAATTTTACGATTTTCCACATGTCACTGTTTCCTCCTTTGGGTCTGAAATTGATATGATGAAAACTGCAGTCTGTGTAATTGCGGTCACTTTTACAGAATCCCAATCCGATTCTCAGAGAAAGAGTTATGATGTTTTTCCCACGGTTGCCTCTTTGAGATGAAATTTGGGAGCCTGAAAGAATCCTAACTTCCACAGATCATATCTCCATAAATATTGCGAACCAAAATCTGAAACTTTTTATAGGAGGTTCCTCAGGATTTTGGCTTCTCTCTATCAAAATTTTAGCTTTTGAAACCTCGTAGAAACAAATTTATACCGAAAATTCCGCAATGACCTGTTTAGGTTAAATTCAGGAGCCTGCAAAAAGACCTAACTTCGACAAATCATATCTCTGACAATATGTCGAACCAAGCTTTGAAATTTTGCAAAGATGTTCCTCAGGATTTTATATTCATGCTCTAAACATTTCAAGTTCTGAACCTTCGTAAAAATTTTTTTATAGAAAAAATGCCACGATGACTTTTTTGGAGCAGCGAAACCCTAGAATCCAAAGATATGATACCAAATATTGTGAAACCAGCTCCAAAAATAGAAGAAAAGAGAGATCAACACCTTATAAATCAACCACTTCGAGGGGACAACCTCCAATACATTACATAAATGAACAATTCTTGGACGATACAAATGACAAAACCTCCTTTCTATATATAGGAGTCCATGGGGCCACAATGTAATCCTAGTGGGGCCACAATGTAATCGTAGCCAACCTAACAATATTAATTTAAGGGCACAATAATAACAATATGGGGGTTATAGGGGTACAACAATAGCAATAAGGGGTTACACTAACAACAATAAGGGACTTTACTAGTAATATAAGGACCTAACACTGAGTTCTTGTTTCTATGACTGCTTCAGGTTCTAATGCGATTTTTCCTTCTTTGTCAAGTTCTAGAAATATTGTTTGAACTAAGATATTGTCACCTATAACCTTATTTAAGAAAGAAACATGGAAAAATGGGTGCACTCTGGAAGATGTAAGAAGCTCTAGTTTTTATCCCATAGTACCAACCTTTTGAAACACCTTGTAAGGACCATAATACTTTGGTGATAATTTATTATCTTTCTTAGCTCACTTGAGGGACATTTGTTGATATGCGTGTTGTTTCATTCAATTTTGTGCTAAATTGAGGTTATCCTTTAAGAGTTGGAGAACTTGTTGTTGATGCTCGATGTGATATTCCACTGCTTGAACCTTAGAATTTTCTCTTAAAGATGATGTGATAGATGGTGGATGATATCCATAAAGTGCCATAAACGGGGTCATTTTTCCTACCATATGGAAGGAAGTGTTATACCACCATGCAGCCAGAGGTAACCACTTGACCCATTGTGTCTGTTTATTAGATACAAAGCAACAAAGATATCCTTCCAAGAATTTTTTTTCTATCTTAGTTTTCCCATCAGATTGAGGATGATATGATGAGCTGTGAGCTAATTGAGTACCCAAAAAAGAAAATAATTTCGTCTAAACATTTCTTGTAAAAATGGGATCTCTGTCGCTTACAATGATCTTTGGGTTTCCATGTAGCTTTTGAATTGTTTCCATAAAAGTAGTAGCAACTGTACTAGCTTTTAATGGATAAGATAATGCACAAAAGTGTGCATCCTTGGTAAGTCTATCAACTACCACCATGATGAAAATATTTCCTTCAGACTTGGGTAAACCTGTGATAAAATCCATTGAAACCTCCTCCCAACATTGAATTAGAATGGATAAAGGTTGTAACACACTTGGGGTCTTAATTGTCTCAACTTTATTTTGTTGGCAAACCAAACATTCCGCCACAAAATTTTGAATATCAAATTTCAGGCCATCCAAAACAAATTCCTTCTTGACCATGTGGTAAGTTTTTAAAATTCTAAGTGCCCTCCTAAAGAGATGTGCAATTCCAAAAGAATATTTTGTTTGAGTTGGGAATTCTTACAAAGATATAAGGTATATTTGTACCATAATGAATCATTTTTCCAGCTAAATGTTTCATATGTACTAGGATCTTGCTGTAAATTTTGAATGAGTTTCCACACCTCTTCATCATTCTTCCATTCATCCCTTACTTTGGTTATCCACTCAGGTTGGATAATAGAAATGACATAAATCAATGCTTCCATATCCTCACCCGATCCTGAGAGTGCATTTGCAATAACATTTTTCTTTCCTTTTTTGTAGATGTTTTCAAATTCAGAACCCAACATCTTTGTGACCCATTTTTGCTGCTCTTCTGAAGATAATATTCATTCCAAAAATTATTTAAGACTACATGATTTGTTTTTACCTTCAAGTGTCTTCCAATTAGGCAAAGTCGTCATTTATTTAGTGCATGTAGTATTGCCAACATTTCCTCCTCATAAATAGGTTTTTGTAAATACTTTCCTTTGATTGGATGACTTTCAAAAGCAACGAGTCTTCCTTCTTGGATTAAAACCACACAAATTCCATTTCCTGAGGCGTCACATTCAACAATAAATTTTTTTGTGAAGTATGGCGTAGCTAAGATCGGTTCTTGGAACATTTCCTCTTTAATATGTTCAAATGACTTAGTTGCTTCTAGAGTCCAAGGAAATGCATATTTATTCAGTAACGATGTTATAGGTGCCAATATTCTCCCATAATTATTAACAAAATTGCGACAATACCCTGTTAACCCCAGAAATCCTCGAAGATGCTTTATGGTTGTAGGGATTTTCAATTCCTTAATGTATTTAATTTTTTTAGGGTCTACCTTAACACCATCATGAGATACAATATGACCCAAATATTTGACCTCCTGTACTTGAAAGAAACATTTGGAGGTTTTTTCATATAATTGTTTCCCTTCCAATAGTTTGAGCACCCTGTCAACATGTTGAATATGATCCTTCCAAGGCTTGATGTAGATTAGTATATCATCATAAAATACTAACACAAATTTTCTAAGGAAGGGTTTGAAAATGGAATTCATCAAACCTTGAAATGTGGAAGGCACATTAGTAAGGCCAAAAGGCATGACAAAAAATTCATAATGACCATCATGAGTTCTGAATATTGTTTTTGAAATGTCTTTAGTCTTCATTCTAATTTGATGATATCCAGAATGAAGATCCAACTTGTTGAAGTAAATTTATCCATGTAATTCATACAATAATTCATCAATGATGGGTATGGGAAATTTATCTTTAATACTGAGCTTTTTGAGCTCCCTATAATCCAAACACATATGCCATGATCCATCCTTCTTGTGCACTAATACTACTGGAGCAAAGAAATAAATTTGTCTAGGTTGAATTATACTAGCCTCTAGCATTTCTGCAACCATGCATTCAATATCACTCTTTTGAGCATAAGGATATTTGTAAGGACTGATGTTTGGAGGAACACTTCCTGGAATCGAATCAATAGCATGATCATGATCACGAATCAGTGTGAGTCCTTTGGGAGTCTCAAAAACCTTGGAATGATTGTCCAATACTTTTTGGAGATCTAGAGAAATATATGATTTTGATGTTTGAACCTCTAGTGAGCAGAATTGTGAAATTATGTCTCATTGTTATTTCTTCAGAACCTTTGTCATGGAATTATAATTGACTATCTTTCCTAGCTTCCCTACGATACCCCATAATTCAACTTCCTTTTCTACTGAAATTTTTTTCAAGAAAAGTTCTTGAAAATTAAAAGCTACCTTCCCCAAATATTGCAACCATTGTACTTATAGTACAACATCAACACCACCCATTCAAATGGAGAAATTGGACTATTCAATACATATTATATCATGGTTAGCTTGATATTATGGTACTTTATAGAGAAATTTATAGTTCCCCCATTTTCAACCATCACTTGACACTCTGGTGATGGGTATAGGAAGCAATTCAATTCCTTGGCTACCTTACAATGAATAAAATTATGGGTACTACCCGAATCAATCATCACTAGCACATTTTTATTCTTGATATGTCCTTCTATCTTGAGAGTTTGAGGAGTGGTAACTCCTCCAAATTCATTATAGGATATGGTCAGATTCATTTTTTCTTCCTCTAGTTTTGGTTCTTGGTGTATATCCTCTTCTTTTGAGGTTTCTTGTTCCCTTTTTTCCTCCTCTTAACAATATATATAAAATAATTTCTTCTCAACACACTTATGACCTTTTGTGTATTTTTTATCACAAATATAGCAAAGACCTTTTTCTTTTTTTTATTCCAATTGTTCTGATGTCAACCTTGTAGGTTGTGGAAGTCTAAGAGTAGAAACACTTCCATATTATATTTGTGAGTGTTAGGCTTCATTGTATTCATAATTTTTCTTTCCAACCTGAATGCCTTCTCTAATGAATCAAGTTCCTAAAGGCGAACCTCATTTTGAATGTTATCATTTAAAGTCCCTAAGAATCCTATGCTCCTCTAGAATATCATTTACCCTTATATTCAATTTTTATAAGTCCTCAATGTGCTCCACCATTGAACCATTTTTTTTGAGATTTATCAATTGGCTAAAGAAGGTGTTTCTCTTTATATCCTCATAATGTGCTATCATATCCTCCGTAAAAATTGACCAAGTGAAAATTTGTTTACGAGAGAAAAGGCATCGATACCATACAAATATATTGGGTTCTAAATATAAAGTTTCAATTCATACCTTTTGCATGTTTTTCACATTATGGAGATTAAAGTATTGCTCCATCCATTGTATCCATGTTACAAGATCCTTGCCATCAAAATTCCTCATATCGATCTTTGGAATATGGTGGGTTTTAAATCCAACATTAGATTCTATGAAATCATGATAAACATTTCTTTTGTTCTCATCATGAGTTTCATCTACTACCTTTTAGCCATTAGGAACCATTTCTTGTAGCAGCTTTGTCAAACATTCCTTCAAACCTTCCATGTCTCCTTTTAGATCATTATTCATGTCTTCCATGTTGTCTTTCAGTTTTTCTTCTATACCATCTAACTTAGCTTCCATGCCATCCATATTAGCTTCCACTCCATTCATCCTAGCTTCCATGCCTTTCTTCAAACCATCCATTTTAGCTTCCATTTCATTTTTTGATACTTTTTTCATGAACGAAATTTGTTGCACTTGGTCTCGTAATTTTGATATATCATGTTGCACTTATTCCACTCCATGCATCATAGTAGATACTTAATGGGTGTGGAATTATTTTTTGGAGGCATTATAGAACTGAATACTAATAACAATGCTTCAATATTCCCTTGGAATCACTTCAAACTGATTTTTTAAACAAAGGCTATGCAAGTTTCTTTTTTTTTAAACACACTTCTTTTTTTTTTCCTTTTGAATAGCTCAATATTGAACCTGATGTATCTCTATGATTTCAGATCCCCAATATTTGAACTTTGGTCCTGTAGTAGCCCTTTGAGTCTTCTTTCCAATTCCATAGGTCAGACATGATTTGGATTCTTCAAGACAAATTTATGCCCAATCTCCTACAATGACCTAATTATGGATTGGTTCAGTAGAGAAAACTTGTATGGAGTGCCACATGTCACTGTTTTGTCCTTTGGCTACGAAAAAGATACAAAATAAACTACAGTCTATGCAATTTTAACCATGTTTTACAGAATTCCAATTCGATGTCTGAAACAAAAGTTATGACAATTTTCCCTCGTCCACCTATTTGAGATGAAATTATGGAGCCTAGAAAAACCCTAACTTCCTTAGATCATATCTCTAAAAATATAGTGAAAAAATATTTGAAATTTTTAGAAGATGTTCTTCAGGATTTTGGCTCAAATTTTTTTTTTTGTTTCAACTGCTGAACATTTGTAAAACAAAAGTTATAGCGAAAATTCCAATATGAAATGTTTACAGCAGCAAAACCCTAGAATCCAAAGCTCTGATACCAAATGTTATGAAACCAACTCACAGAATAGAAGAAAATATAAATCAATGACTTATAAATCAACCTCTTTGAGGGGGAAACCTCCTTTACATTACATAAATGACAAATTCTTAGATGATACAAATGACAAAGCCTCCTTTCTATGTATAGGAGTCTAGTGGGTCAGAATATAATCCTAGCTGACATAAAAATAATAATGAAAGGGCACAAAAATAACAATAGTGGGATTATATGGGGCACAATAATCACAATAAGGGGGCTATAATAACAATAAAAATAAGGAGATACACTAGTATTAAAGGGAACTAGTAGGTGTTGAGTTAGAGGATGACATTATTAAAACAAAACAAACATTCCATTCGAGATCAATTGAGGAAGAATGAAATAATTAATGGTGGCTAAACATTTCATCTTAATTCCAGTCAATTTTATAGGCCATATGAAGGAAAATCTCAATATCAAATTAGAAAGGCACATCACCTACATATGCATAATTTGAAAACATTGTCCAAGTTCAATCCATATGCACATGTGGTGGATTATGTGGTTCTTATTGATCCAAATCAGGTTCCCAAAAAACATGCATTTGGCATGACGTGATGTTTTGAATATAAATATTATGTAATTGAAGGGAACCATTCAACAGAGGTTAAAATATAATTGATTGAGGAATATCCCAATAAACCTCTTTTTGAAACAATGAAATGCATCATTTACGCTGGTTTAACAGAGACATAAGCAAAGTTATTGGCATGGGATCATAATGCATATAATGAGTAGAAAATGACTATGACCTTCATCCAAAGGGTCATATTTATTCATAATTAATTTGACGAAAAATGTGGTGGGGATAAGACAAAAGTCTGTCTAAGATTTTTGAAGGAATGTTTAATGGAAATAGGTTACCAAATTGAGGATAAAATGAATTCAAAAGGTGGCAGAGTAAATTGACATATATTTAGAGGCATGGATAAATTTTTTTAGTTTCCATTTAGAACTAGGGAGATATGGGAATTAATCGATGGGATTTTTTAGCGGTGGGAGAATATTTCCATTAAAAATAAGAAGGTTAAAACGTGTAAACCCATAATATGTACTAATAGTAAGACAGGTCTTGAAATGATGCAACTTCTATATGATATGACTATCAAACCTTGGAGAACAATTCAAGGAGTGAAGGATGATAAACTAGTTAAATCAATACTATACCATGTGAAGTCAGGTGAATTATCAATGGATGAAATGTGCACAGAATTTCAAAAGTAAGTTTTTTAAATTATTTTTATTTTTTCTTGGATTATAATTTTCTTTAAATATAACATATTTTTGTTGGTATAATTTTTCATACATAACACTATTATTAACATTTTTTACTTTATTAATTCAGTCAGAATATTTATATGAAAATATAAGAACATATGGTTAAAATGTTGAATGAAGACAGTGGGGATGATGTTGTGTGCAACTACCCATAATCAAGTTCTAAAACAACATTTCAATATTTTTATCTTAAATTCGATAAGGTATGTTGATTTATACATTCATTTTATTCATATGTGCTTATTTTTATTTCATTACTTATACATGTATATTTTATATGTCATTAAATATGTTGAAGAAGGATGCAAATGGAATACCAAATAATTTCAAAATATTTATTGAAAAAATTAAGTTGGAAATGATGAGAAAGCATCATCTTAGGAATGTTGAACTTGATCCTACTCTTACTTATTTCTTTTGGAATGGGCTTGACACTATCCAATATCAAATAATACAAGGTGATTGTGGAGATATTGCAAAACTCATACATAAAATGGAATATAGCCTAGTTATTGTATATATTTCTCATGGTTTCAATTTCCCACACATTGAATATGATAGTGAACCTTATAATTATCAAGCTTTTAGTAAAGTGGTTACAAGATTTCAGGCAGTCACAACATCACCACTTTGGAGATTTGTGACATTTCATTCAGAAAAAAACATTTACAATGTTATTAAAAAGCTTCAAAGGAAAAGAAAACTCAAGGATGCAACTTACATGGAAAGACATTGAAATTGTATGTTTGATTAATGTTAAAAAATTGTATTTATGTACATGTTAATTGAAATTTTACTATGTCATGTTAAAAAAGAAGTCAAATCTTATATCTTCCAAATATCAGCCTATTATAAATGATTGTGAGTTCATCCATGTTGAATGTTGGACAAAGATGATAGCTATAAGCCTATTCTTTTGAATCGAGTAGATGGAAAGAGTCATAGTCAAGTACTGGTTCATTATGGTATTGTAAGAAAACTAGCATATGAGCATAAAGATGCAAAAGGAGAGATAGTGAACATTTATAAAAAACTGCAAGCACTGATTACATATCTTATAGATTTATGTTCAAATGAAGGAGATTGAGTTTTGGATTTATTCTCAAGTTCAGGTAAGTTCTATTATATAAAATTGAATTTTAATATTTTATTTTTTATTTTTTATGTGTTTATACTAATTTTCTTAATTATTTATTTTGTGTTTGATGATTAGGTATAACACTAGCATGTTGCCTACAAAAAGGAATAAATTTCATTTCCATTGAAATATACCCACTGCATTGAAATTTTATTCAACAAAGAATTAATGCTCTTCAATTACTTCCAGATGCAATGCAAGAAGTTGGTTTGATGAAAGGGTATTTTAATGAATCACATGTGGAAAAAAGGCAAAGGAACCTCAACCACTGTTATATGGAATGATTGGAAAATGACATTTTGCAAGATTTGCAGACATCAAAGATCCATTAGAAGAGGAAAATGACCAAACTGAAGCTGAAAATGTTGTGGAAAAAGACATTAATGAAGGTCTAGAAGATGTTGAACATGGATTAGTTTATATTATTGATTAACTTTAAGTTATGCTTACAAATAAAGCTCAATTTTGAGAGTTATTCATCAGTTTTACTTGTAATGTTTAGACTTTGAGATTTTATGAGAAGAATAATTTTTCAAAAGAACTATGATTAATATTAATTTTTGACATAAAATTCATAAAAAATGCTATTTTAAATTTTTTTTTTGTTAAGATTTTCCCATAAAAATCGTTTATTTAACATGTTATTTTTAACAAAAACTCTCAAAATTTGTATTTTTTTCATTGTATGTATATTGAAAAATGTGTATTTTGTTGTCATATGTTTAAAAATATTGGTTTTTTAGTGACAATTTTTTGATGTGCATTGAAATATTAATTAACAATACATAAACATATAGAAAATCCTAACTTTAATATATTGACCCTTTTTTATTTTTTTAACTATGCGAAAAAATGAAGATTTCATTACAAAAAAATGAAAAGAAAAATAAAAAAAACACAAGTACATAAATACACTTAAAAATAAATATCTCCAAGAAGAATAAGATATTATAAAATGTGAAGTGTCAAAAATCAACCCTCTAAAAAAAATGGGTTGATTCTGTGTCACCACTTTTTAAAATCGACATGAAAAACAATGAAATTTAAAAAAAAAAGGTCATAAGAAAATTTAAAGTGCCAAAAATATGCTAAAAAAAGAGGTTATTCTGAATAATCACTTTTAAAAATTAGGTAATTTTTTTACTACCTCGAAAAATGGGTAATCGTTAATTTTCTCGTTTGATCGATAACTATGCTTAGAGAGAAACTACCAAGATGGGAGAAATTATGGTCTTATCTACTGCAGGAAGAAATAAGGAGGAATACCAGAGATGGGACCTCATCCAAAGAAGAGGAAGATGATTTTTCATTATTCAACAAAGGAAGGAAGACCAAGGGGAAGAAGTCCCAAGGTGAGGCTAGTTCCAGCCAAGAGGATAAGAAAAAAGACTTGTCCAAAATCAAGTGTTTTCACTATCACAAATACATGCACTATGCCAAAGAGTGTCCACAGAAGAATGTAGGCAAGAAGGTTTCTGCAGTAGAAGTAGCAGGTGAAGCTTTGGCTTCACAATTCGAGATTGAATTTATTGTCATTGCAAGCATGGTGAGAAAAATGATGTGAAGCATGTGGTATCTCGGAAATGGTGCCTAGTTCGATATGATGGGGAATACATATTTTTTCAGTGACTTGGTGGAGAAATATCTCGAGATGAACATTGAGCTTGGTGACGAAGGAAGACATAATGTGATCAGTATTGGAAGAAACACCTTTTAGAGGGAGTTGGTCTCCCCTCTCAAGCTCAAGGATGTGATGTTTTTTCAGGGTCTAAAGAACAATATTATCTCTGTTGCAGTTTCTGAAGACTGTGGTTATGATGTGATCTTCAGAAAAGGAAAGGCATGTTAGGTCCTTCCATTTTTTTTTAAGGAATAGTAGTTGAAAATGAAATTTTGGATGAAACTTTCATAAATAGGGAACCCAAAAACCAAAATGGTAACAATAAGTTTTGGAACTTGCATAACGGAAAATAAGGGAGCTTATCGAAGAACTAGGAGCTAATTTTGATGTAGTCAATGGAGAACTAAGGTAATAGCCCTAGGTATTGGAAAACCACGGATCAAGAGAGCGAGGTATTGGATCCACTGAGTGAGACTATAAAAGAAGGCATAAGACAACGAGAAACAAGTTTTATACAGTGCCGCAAAGTTTAGATAGAGCCAGGAGATTCAACAATAGCTAGTGGCTAGATTTATGTAGTTTGGATGTAATGTTTTATTTGTGTGTGTTATATTTGGATTTTGATTTTTTGCGCAAGTGTGTAAATGCCGTGAGATGTAATGTTTTTTATGTAATGTAATTGACCTATTTTTCTTAATGATATAAGGAAGTTGGGAATTCTGATATTCATTTGTGTAATTTATGGGACCATTTAATTTTTTTTTTCATATGTTTAGTTCCCATTGAATGTAATAAATTGAATAATTGAGAATGAACATGGTAATGGTTGTGCAAGTCATGTAATTACTCATATCTGGATCCCCTATATCCCTTCATGGTTCTGGGTTGTCTCAGGTGAGATAGTCCTTCATTTCGAAGGAGTGAAAATGCTAGCAAAGTGTTATACTACACAGGCTCTTTGTTGGCACCCTCGGTCAAACCTTGGGTAAAAATTAAATTAATTTTTCTTACCAACAAATGGTTTTGTTTTTAGGATCTTGAGTTTCTTAAAGGGGGTTTATATCATGAGATCATGGTATATTCGTTGGAATATCTAGAAATAGTGGCATGAGAAGGTTGATTACTTTATTTTGCCAAAGGAAAACATGAGGCAGAAGGATCTGAATTAGGTCAGAGAAGAAAATTTGTACAATGAACCTTCTTGTGATATATATATGATATTTTTGTGTGAATTTATTGAGAATTTAGAGAATTGGCTAACTCGATTTCACCATAAATCGAGGATTCCAGTACAATCGAGGTTGTGCAGGAACTAGACTACAACAGATTTGTCCGATCGTCATAGATTGGATACAAAACTAACAATATTCATTGAATTTTGGGTTAACGCAACCCTTGAAGGCTATATTTCTGAATTTTTTGCTGAAAATCATCAGTCTTTCTCCCATGCAGAAGCCATATTCAAATTTGGGATACAAGGATGGCTACTTGTACTGGGGGAATGGATTAGGGGAGATGAATGTTGTGTCACTGTAGGAGGATGAAGGAATTCCTATAATGAATAAAGAATAGTTATGGAAGTAGAGATATTTTAGAGTGTTACAAAGGAAAAGCATAACTAAAGAGAGTGCAATAAGGAAATGGAGACTTTAGAGTTGCATAAAGAAAGTAAGGGAGAAAGTCAGGGTAGAATGGGAGTGCCCAATGGAAGTAAAAGTGGAAGTGGAAAGGAGGGACTAAAAGTAGTAACTCTGATGCACGAGGATGTAGAAGGGTTTCAGATGCCTGAGCCAGATGTCCAATTAGCCAGGATATCAGATGATGATACACCAGTGGATGATGATTTACAATTTGTGATGACACATATTTTCTTTGAAGATGATTCATCACTAGAACATAGAATCCTGCAACACAACAGCATGACTATTCCTCCTCCCCATGAGCTTCCCTTGGTGCTATATCAAAGTCCGTATTTTCTCTTTTCAAAGGTATGTAGGTTTATTAAATTTTAGTCATTGCTTCAAGGTAAAAGTAGTTCTAGTGGTGTTAGTCAACCAATTTTAGTTAATTATTCTTAACCGAGTTCATGAGGGTTCATACTTGTTTCTACAACATAACCCACCATGGTTGGAGTCACTGTTGGATCACTTACTAGATACCCCGAGTTTGCAGGAAAGGGGGGTGAATAAATTGAGCAGCATTGGTATTTGCGTGAAGCTGTTTGGAGAGATCATTAGACCCCTGATCCTACCAAGCTCATTGATTTTCAGACCACATTTCGGGATAGAGAATTAAGGTGGTTCATAAAGTGGATTGTTGTTAATCCCAATGCTAGTATAGATATAGTTAAGCAAGAATTTATTGAGGAGTTTAAATTGTTGCAATCAAATAAAAAAGGATTAACGAATTTGATGAACATTCTCTAAATGGAGGGGGAATCAATTTGGAAATGCATGAAGCGATTCAAGTATGGTATTAGTGTTGGAAATGTTGTCATTGATGGCAAAGGAGATAGCAAAGGAAAAGATAGGAGCAACACCTAAACTATCCATAAGGCAAAAAAGACAGAGAGGTAGCAGAGGCAGCAGAAGGAATAGAGGAATTGAAGCAGAAGCAACAAAGGAATTAGAGATAGATCAGTGGAGTTGAAAAGGCCTGAAGGAGTGTAATACAGAGGTTTATTCATGAATTAGGGGTGTAATACAGTTTGCAGATGAATTATTGAGCAATTATTCATTAATTGAGTCTGTATGGAATAGACTTTGACTGACGACTAAAACCCTGTGGTAAAGACTTAATATGCTTGGGGATGAGCTGGAGCATTGCTTAAATGGCAGAAGAGGGCTGGAGAGAGAGCCCGAGAGCTGGAGAAAGGCAGAGGACCTCTTCAGTAACAGAATAAGAGAATAATGGCCACTGAGTTGAATATCTGGCTATTATGAAATTGTAAGAATTTGTTTGAGACCTACCACCTGTATATATACATATATCTGTTTGTGAAGAACTGTGTATTTACTGATGAGATTCCTGCGTGAATTTTCTTTAGATTCTTGAAGGATCTGGACTCTATAATTTGAGCTAAGAGTCTGTCTGTGTATTCAAGTCCGAGGATGCAAGAATGTGTAATTATTTTAATCTAAAAATTGAGATTAATTGTGCCTGTATGTAGTTGGAAAATCCGGTGTTAATACTGTCGACAGAGGAGCGATTGTGTGACTATGTGTCTTCTTGGTTGAATCACATGAAACATTGAATTAATATTGTTGTGAAATGGTCAAATTAAATCTTGTGTGAACCATATTATCTGTGAACGAGTGGCTGTGTGCACTCTGCATAAGAATAGACGGAACCGAGAAAAGGAGCGGAACTCTGCGTTGGAGGCGGAATCATAGTCGAAACAAAAATTATATATATATAAGTGAAATGTGAAGGAATTAGCGTTAAAACGGTGTTTTGAACTATTAAATTAAAACCTTGAGCGGAACCTAGAGCGGAGGAGAGGAGCGGAACCGAGACTTGTGAACAGTAACGGTGGGTTGGAGTGAAACCATGGTTTTTTCCGCACCACCATCCATCGGAAAGCGGTATTGGAGGAATGGGCAGCGATTCCATACAGGAATCGACACGTGGCCTGTGGACCGTTTCAAAACCGCCCTTTAAAGTGCGCTTTCACGCGTTATACATCGACTGAAGACATCGAGCGAAATCGATACACACTGTTGATCTGGAGGCTCGATATCCATGGTGATCATTCGCAGAACTTGCTCAAATTTTAACAAAGGCGTGCGGAGGTTAGGCCAGGTACGATACGAACGTTTGATTGGTCGATTTATTGTAGAGGTAGGGCCCAGAGCCACGGGGTTATTCCAAGTCATTGGTTTGTAGAGTGTTGGCTATTAATATAAAATCCCGCTGGTGATAACATTATTATAAAGGGTGGAGTATTAATATAAGTTTCAAAGATTAAACATTGGCTTAAGGTTGGTGGCGCGCTAGCAGTGGTGCATGGTGGAGCCACCACAAAGTGGTGTCTACGGGGGCTCCCATTTCTCTGTACACATCAAATGGGGTGAGGCCCCGTAGTTCATCATAGCCATTGATTGGCGGTCAACCCCCGATTGGCCAGTCAACTACGGGGGGTGCCTTCCCATTAACCGTCGAACGGTTCGACCTCCTGTATTCCGTTGATTTGTTCAAAACTGCCGCCGCGATAACCCTCTGCGCCTACTGAACTAGTCGTCGTGCTGCCGCCTGCAACTGATCCGGCAGATGAAATTAGATTCCAACAAGCGCATATGTACATATAAGAGATTGTCGAGTTATAATCATACAGGAGTATGGAATTAATATCCAAATCCTTTGAATTTAGATAAACCAGACTTGTTTATTTAATTAAATTTGCCAGCGTGGAATTAACGAGAAGAGGGAGATTTCCTGGATTGGGAAAATTATTGGGCAATGAAAGTTTGGGATACATTTACACACAGTTAAGTGAAAAATGAAAAAGAGAATAAGGTTGGAAGAACTGAAAATGTAATGTGAGTTTCAAACCATTATGTTTAACTCATATATGAACAGAAAACGTAGACAGGCAGCCCGAGAACAGAAAACAAGGAATATGTAGATGAAAGTAAACAAAGAGCATGCAGAACAGGTTCTTAACAGCAGCAGGAAAAGACAAATCCAGTAAAGCCAAATCCAGAAAAGGAGCTGAGTAATATTGAAATATGTAATTAAGAATGTGAATGTAAATGATGTAATTATTTTTATTGTTTGTGATGCAAAGGCAAGTATCCTAAAGAAAAAACAAAATCCCACTGTAGCATGAAATTGTGTACATATTATTATGATTTTTAAATTTAGTTGGATAAAGAAATGAGGAGGCAGAAGACCAAGGGGTATGACCATTCATTTCGAATTCCTAGAAGAAAACAAACAGTCATAAAAAATTCTACAAGTAATATCATTTTGAAATTCCAAAGGGCGAGTTAGAAGGGAGAGAAAGAGTGAGTGAAAATAATGTAGAAATGAAGCAGTGAAGCAGAGAATAAAGAGGAGCTGAGAAGAGAAGAAGGAGAAGCTGATAGAGAATCTGAGAAGATGCAGAGATGATACAGGGCAGATATGAGAGTAGATGAACAGCATAGCAATTGGAACAAAACAGAGTTGATATCTGAGGTAAATCAGCAAGTGTTTCTCTTTTGAAAGAGTAAGGAAGTTGGAGCTTCCCTATCAAGTTGTAGCTTGATAGATGTCACAGAATGACTATATTTTCCCCTTGTAGGTTGGTGCCTGCAGAAATTGATGGGAGTTGGAGCTTCCTGGGTGTTGTAGCTTGCGTAACTGAGGTAGGAGCCTCCGTAGGTTGGTGCTCATTTAAAATCGGCAGGGAGAGGGAGTTGAGCTGCCTTTGCATCACAACAATAATAAGATGTGGTTTTCTCCCTTCATGGGTTTCCACTTATATCTGGTGTCTCTGTGCATGATGTCTATGTGTTGATTTGGTTTATCTAATCTTCTTAATACTTGTTGCTCACATATTAAGACTGCTGTTACATTAACAAATCTGTTTGATATTGCTGCTCACTAATAAATATTGCTCACATATTAAGTTGATCATGAAGTGAAGGTGTAAATAAGTTTTAAGAGAAAAGTTTTAAAAGACCATGTATGTGTTAAACTGATTCACCCCCCCCTCTCAGTTTAACTAAGGGTTAAACAATTGGTATCAGAGCAGGTTCCTTTGGTGAAAGCTTAATAGCTTGAAGGAGATCTGGTTGAGTCATGGACTATCAAAATGTACCTGTGCTAAATACAACAAACTTTCCTGAATGGAGAGATAAGGTTAAGACAGGTTTAATGGCCGATGAACCTGAGGTATGAAAGCTTGTTTGTGATGGCTACTGCAAAGACTCACCCTCAGTGAAAGAACAACAGAGGAATTCCAAGGCAAAATGTGTGATATATAACAATCTTCATAACAAGGATCTTGAGTTAATAATGAATTTAACTTCAGCAAAATAAATCTGGGACAGATTGCATTTCATGCATGGAGTAGACACAGAGGACTGCATTGTCAAGAAGGAAAAGAAAATTAATAAAAAGAGAAATTCATGTCAAAAAGAAGATGTTCAATCAAATGAGGTACCTGCTAGTATGAATGGTAGTAAGAGCCATGAAGAAATTGCAACTGAAGAAAAACCCAAACTTGACACAGCTCTGACTGAAATAGAAAAATTGAAGAATGAAAACAAAGACCTTAAGAGATTGGTACAAATATGTGATAAGAAAGAATATGAAGATAGGAAAGAAATTATTGGCCTGAAGACACAGCTTGAAGAGGCAAATAAAATAGAAGACACTCTGCTGCAACAAATGAAAGAGAAAATTCAGGAATGTGAAAAATTGGAAGAAGAAACAGTAAGCCTAAGAAAGAACTTAGAAAAATCCCAAAGAGAACTATTAATGAATACACCTCTAATGAAAGGGTCTGGACAGTTGGACCAGATTCTAAATGCACAAAGGTCACCTATCATAAAGACTGGGATAGGGTATGAAGGTGAAACCAGTAAGTCCAAGGTTGAAGACAACAAGAAAATCATTTTTGTAAAAGCTGTAAAGAACAGTGAAGAAGCTCAACAAACTACTATAGAAGCAGAAGCCAGCATGAACATGAGCTGTAAAGAAATAAACATAATCAATCAGCAACATGAAAGAACAGAGAATGAGAGGATGAAACGATCAATTGCTGAAGGCTCATATGCTCCTAAGGATGTATTGAACAAATTCGGAAGATGTCAAAGGAGGTTCCTCCCTCCTATGAAAAATAACACATGTTTTCCCTGCCGCAAACAATGACATAATGCAGCATATTGCAAGACAAAGCCAATCCAGTCCAATCAGCAAAGGATGCAGCAAAAGAGAAGAATCCCTCAAGCAAGCAAATGGAAAGAACAATCTTTCACCAGGTACACAAATAATTTCCATGGCTACTGTTATGCATGCAATAATTTTGGACATAAATCATTAATGTAAAATGTATTCAAGAAGGGGAACAAAGTATTATACATCATCGCACAAATGCACATTGGTCAAATAAGATGTTATGTATGCCTCAAACTTAATACAAAGAAAAAGACTGTAAACTGCCATATATATTAAATAACTCCAGATAGATGATGAAATCCAATCCGATCAAACAAAACTATGAATTGGAAAGGCGTGCAGACATTATGATGAACCCCAATAGAGTATGGAAAGAAAAGAGAAAAGGGGAGCCTATCATCTCAATAACATAATAACTCTAGCATAGTCTCAGGGGGAGCTGCTCTAGGAAACAAAGCAAATATCTAACCAGTTATAGATATGAAGTAGCATCTCAGGGGGAGAGTAGTTCATATGTAGACCCCATGAAAGTAGTCTAAGAAGAGCTCCTTCGAATGAAAACAATTATAAGATCAAGAAGGGAAAGAAATTTTTTTCTAAAAGAAGACTATAGAGGAAGAAGATCATTTGAAGTATTAAGTAGCAGACATATTGATGAAAGAAGAGAAGATAGTAAGAAGCCTTGGTGGTAGAGAGAACAACAGCTATGAACCTGTAAGCTTGAAAGACATCAGCACATTAAGTGATGATCACATTGTGTATCATTCTACTAGAATCACATTAAGAAGATTAAGTAAGAAAAGAGTTTGCTATCTTGATGTCAATACATAATTGATCTATGAAAAGTCCCCTTGGAGGAATGAAGTCAAATAAGTGACAAATCTTTGAGTAATCTGCCCATGAAGAGTCCTAAGAAAGAAATTGAAGATGTCCTTCTGAAGATCATCACATGTCAGAACAGTTGAATTGATATATAAAGCAGCAATGATACTAGAACTTTCATAGAAAATAAAATGCAGTGACATTCTTTCAAATCAGGATGACAGAATAAGTAGCAAGTTAATGATGCCAAGGTCCAATTCAATATATTGATGGTGGTTGGTGTGAACAGTGAAAAGATCAATAGTAGAAACTAAGGGTAAATGTGCAAGCTAAAAGTGAAATCTCAGCATGGTTTATCAAAATAATATAAATTGATGGTTAGGTACAATCAGCATGCTTATCAACAGATTACCAAGCATTATCAGTAGAGCAGCAGTATGATACAGGTCCATAGGATCAAAGGACTATGGCAAGAATGTATCAAGGTAAAATTCCCAGGGTTATCTACATTCAGCATGAAAAGGTCAGTAGCAATGCTAAAGGATCAGCATTAGGTTTACACTTGAAGGATTACAATATGCATTGTAGTAGTATCTGTTTCTATATATATAATTGCATGCCTTCTTGAATTCAGTACATATATCTTCAAGGCCTCCTTCTGAAAATTGTTCATAAACTGGGTAAAGTTTGTTAGCTAAGATATAAATTAAACAACTTGAAGATGTTTTTGTTGGAAATAATCATGACAGAATAGTTAAAATATCTTAATAATGAAGGACTAGTTGTGATTACCACCGAAGCTCAGAAGTCTTTTATTAGTCCATCCAAGCATACTTCAGCAGAAAGGAATTGCTGGTATTTCACCATTTAAAGAAATATTGATCATTGACATACATACTTCTTATGTCATAAATAAAACTGCGTGGTTGATAAGTGAAACTGACCAATACATTGAAGGGTTTATTTTGGAAATACATTGTACAAGAAGGAAAGTTAGTTGGCCTCTAATATTGAAAGATACTGCCTTATCCAATCATACATCTCTGATTAGATAAAGCTGGTACAATGTGTTCTATGAAGGAACATTATCCTCACTTTCAATCTTATACTAGTGAAAGGAGACTGTGCTTTGGACTGTACCAATTTATAGTATATATTCAAGTCCAATAATCCTCAAAGTGTTCTCTCAACAAGTCTTGTACATCAGTCTAGAGCAGCATGGTGCAAAGTCAGCAGAAGAGGGCCTAAAAATAACTCAGAGAGAGGAAATGCAGAAAGAAAACCAGGAAATGAGCAACCCTTTGCCATTGATGTCAAAGGGGGAGGAAAAACAAAAAGGGGCTTTCAAAAGGCAAGCAGAGGAAGTATGTTTCCATCAATGCCAAAGGGGGAGACTATTGGAAATGTTTTCATTGATGGCAAAGGAGATAGCAAAGGTAAAGATAGGAGTAGCACCTAAACTATCCATAAGGAAAAAGAGAGAGAGAGGTAGCAGAGGCAGCAGAAGGAATAGAGGAATTGAAGCAGAAGCAACAAAGGAATTAGAGACAGAGCATTGGAGTTGAAAAGGCCTGAAGGAGTGTAATACAGAGGTTTATTCATGAATTAGGGGTGTAATACAGTTTGCAGATGAATTATTGAGAAATTATTCATTAATTGAGTCTGTATGGCATAGACTTTGACTGAAGACTAAAACCCTGTGGTAAAGACTTAATATGCTTGGGGATGAGCTGGAGCATTACTTAAATGGCAGAAGAGGGCTGGAGAGAGAGCCCGAGAGCTGGAGAAAGGCAGAGGACGTCTTCAGTAACAGAATAAGAGAATAATGGCCACTGACTTGAATATCTAGCTGTTATGAAATTGTAAGAATTTGTTTGAGACCTACCACCTGTATATATACATATATCTGTTTGTGAAGAACTGTGTATTTACTGATGAGATTCCTGCGTGAAGTTGCTTTAGATTCTTGAAGGATATGGACTCTATAATTCGAGCTAAGAGTCTGTCTGTGTATTCAAGTCCGAGGATGCAAGAATGTGTAATTATTTTAATCTACAAATTGAGATTAATTGTGCCTGTATGTAGTTGGAAAACCCGGTGTTAATACTGTCGACAGAGGAGCGATTGTGTGACTGTGTGTCTTCTTGGTTGAATCACATGAAACGTTGAATTAATATTGTTGTGAAATGGTCAAATTAAATCTTGTGTGAACCATATTATCTGTGAACGAGTGGATGTGTGCACTCTGCATAAGAATAGACGGAACCGAGAAAAGGAGCGG
This sequence comes from Pinus albicaulis, assembly GCA_034641835.2. Taxonomy (NCBI): domain Eukaryota; kingdom Viridiplantae; phylum Streptophyta; class Pinopsida; order Pinales; family Pinaceae; genus Pinus; species Pinus albicaulis. The sequence continues at coordinate 603,315,292 of CM076583.1, forward strand.
AACTCTGCGTTGGAGACGGAATCATAGTCGAAAAAAAAATTATATATATATATATATATATATATATATATATATATATATATATATATATATATATATATATATATATATATATATATATAATTGAAATGTGAAGGAATTAGCGTTAAAACGGTGTATTGAACTATTAAATTAAAACCCTGAGTGGAACCTGGAGCGAAGGAGAGGAGCGGAACCGAGACTTGTGAATAGTAACGGTGGGTTGGAGTGAAACCATGGTTTTTTCCACACCACCATCCGTCGGAAAGCGGTATTGGAGGAATGGGCATCGATTCCATACAGGAATTGACACGTGGCCTGTGGACCATTTCAAAACTGCCCTTTAAAGTGCGCTTTCGTGCGTTATACATCGACTGAAGACATCGAGCGAAATCGATACACACCGTTGATCTGGAGGCTCAATATCCGACGACGATCATTCGTAGAACTTGCTCAAAGTTTAACAAAGGTGTGTGGAGGTTAGGCCAGGTACAATACGAATGTTTGATTGGTCGATTTATCATAGAGGTAGGGCCCGGAGCCACGGGGTTATTCCAAGTCATTGGTTCGTAGAGTGTTGGCTATTAATATAAAATCCCACCAGTGATAACATTATTATAAAGGGTGGAGTATTAATATAAGTTTCGAAGATTAAACATTGGCTTAAGGTTGGTGGCGTGCTGGCGGTGGTGCATGGTGGAGCCACCACAAAGTGGTGTTTACGGGGGCTCCCATTTCTCCGTACACATCAAATGGGGTGAGGCCCCGTAGTTCATCATAGCCATTGATCGGCGGTCAACCCCCGATTGGCCAGTCAACTATGGGGGGTGCCTTCACATTAACCGTCGAACGGTTTGACCTCCCGTACTCCGTTGATCTGTTCAAACCTGCCGCCGTGATAACCCTCTGCACCTGCTGAACCAGTCATCGTACTGCCGCCTGCAACTGATCCGACAGATGAAATTACATTCCAACAAGCGCATATGTACATATAAGATATTTTCGGGTTATAATCATACATGAGTATGGAATTAATATCCAAATCATTTGAATTTAGATAAACCAGACTTGTTTATTTAATTAAATTTTCCAGCGTGGAATTAAAGAGAAGAGGGAGATTGCCCGGATTGGGAAAATTATTGGGCAATGAAAGTTTGGGATACATTTACACACAGTTAAGTGAAAAATGAAAAAGAGAATAAGGTTGGAAGAACTGAAAATGTAATGTGAGTTTAAAACCATTGTGTTTAACTCATATATGAACAGAAAGCGTAGACAGGCAGCCCGAGAATAGAAAACAAGGAATATGCAGATGAAAGTAAACAAAGAGCATGCAGAACAGGTTCTTAACAGCAGCAGGAAAAGACAAATCCAGTAAAGCCAAATCCAGAAAAGGAGTTGAGTAATATTGAAATATGTAATTAAAAATGTGAATGTAAATGATGTAATTATTTTTATTGTTTGTGATGCAAAGGCAAGTATCCTAAAGAAAAGACAAAATCCCACTGTAGCATGAAATTGTGTACATATTATTATGATTTTTAAATTGAGTTGTATAAAGAAATGAGGAGGCAGAAGACCAAGGGGTATGACTATTCATTTCGAATTCCTAGAAGAAAACAAACAGTCATAAAAAATTCTATAAGTAATATCATTTTGAAATGCCAAAGGGCGAGTTAGAAGGGAGAGAAAGAGTGAGTGAAAATAATGCAGAAATGAAGCAGTGAAGCAAAGAAGAAAGAGGAGCTGAGCAGAGAAGAAGGAGAAGCTGATAGAGAATCTGAGAAGATGTAGAGATGATACAGGGAAGATATGAGAATAGATGAACAACATAGCAATTGGAACAAAACAGAGCTGATATCCAAGGTAAATCAACAAGTGTTTCTCTTTTGAAAGAGTAAGGAAGTTGGAGCTTCCCTATCAAGTTGTAGCTTGATAGATGTCAGTTGTAGCTGACTGAGGTTGGAGCCTCTTGTAGATTGGTGCCTGAAGAAAATTGATGGGAGTTGGAGCTTCCTTGCAAGTTGTAGCTTGCAGAATTGAGGTAGGAGCCTCCTGTAGGTTAGTGCCTACAGAAAATCAGTGGTGAGAGGGAGTTGGAGCTTGCCTTTGCATCACAACAATAATAAGATGTGGTTTTCTCCCTTTATGGGTTTCCACTTATATCTGGTGTCTCTGTGCATGACGTCTATGTGTTGATGTGGTTTATCTAATCTGCTTAATACTTGTCGCTCACATATTAAGACTGCTGTTACATTAACAAATCTGTTTGATACTTGCTACTCACTAATAAAGATTGTTACATATTAGGTTGATCATGAAGTGAAGGTGTAAATAAGATTTAAGAGAAAGTTTTAAAAGTCCATGTATGTGTTAAACTGATTCAACCCCCCCTCTCAGTTTAACTTAGGGTTCAACAATTAGTACATTATCTTACCCTATTGATCCCCGTAACTAGAGGGACAATTTTATCAAGGCTTTTTTATCAATGACCTAGATTCTGCTATCTCAATAGAACGTTAGAACGCTTCAAGATGCATTGGACTAGGCAATGTGAATAAAGGCTATGGTAGGTTATCCACAAGATCACATAGTGAGTGGGTCCTTGATAGATCCTCCTATTATGGGAACCCAAAATTAAATTGCTAAATTAACATAAAGGCTAAAATATCTAGCACCTTCACATCCTGCAAGACCTCATGTTTGGTGTACCCACTGTTAGGTCAAAGGACACCATGTTACAGAGTGCTTGCAACTGAAAGGGCCAAATTCGTATAGTAATCCTATGGGACCTCCACCACCACAGCCTCCAGTAGTTTCAAAAATATCATATGTGCTTCCCTACCAGGGTCATACATAGTTCCAGTAGTCTCTGAGTCTGCTAGGTATGTCTACAAATGATTATCGTAAGATATATCAAATCTTTGCCCATCTACCTCATATGTGTCCTATTTTACAGAAGTATTAAAATGTTCTAAATAGCTTGTTTTGTGAATTATTTGGATCTCATAATCACCATACAGATGAATTTCAGTCCCTAGATGCTCTAGTGGAATGTCTTGACCATTATTATTTCCATGTTAATGAGATTCCTCGAGGGCGAAGAGGAGGAGCTCGAAGGGGAGGAAGGATAGGTGGAAGAGGCCCAATTAGATGCTATAACTGTGATCAGGAAGACCATGTGGCAAAAAAATTTCCTTTTCCACAGAGACCATGGTGTTCATATTGTCGAGTAAATACACAACTGAATACTTCCCTGAACTTATTGGTCGATGGGAGGAGCAAAACTGGGTGAAGGGAACCAACTTGCTCTGTGGAGAGCCTTGGGATCCTAATCCTTCAATGCAAGCCAATATCAATGTTGTCATGAGAGGAAGAAAGAGGATGTGAGTTGATATTGGAGCCCTTGATCAACCAATTGTTATAAAGTATGTATCTCCAAAGAAAGCATACGATCCAAACCAGGAAAAGGAGTATTATAGGGATGAGACCAAACTTTTCCATTAGTTAATGTCCTCACAAGGGTCTCGTAGTGAACTGCAGGAGAAAGTAAAGGGTCTTCAGGAGAAACATTTTGCAGAATATTCCCAACCTATAATGTATTGGTTTAAGTTATTCTTACATATTATGAATTATGAGAAGCTCGTTGGCTAGTTGTGGAAGAGGGTGGAGACTATTGTTAAGGAAGATGTATTCTCTCAGGAATCGATCTCTGCAAACCTACTTAAGAGAAATTATAGGAGGGTACGAAGGAATAATTAGAGGAATGGAAGGGAGTTTCGGGTAGATGCTCATATTGCAAGTTTCCATATCAAGGAATACGTGCTGGATTTGGGATCAGATAATATTATTTTTCACAGGAAAAATTAGGAAGCTCTTGGAAAACCCAAGCTCGTCTATTCACCTATTCAGTTGCGAATGGAAAACCAATACTACATTCTTCTTGTTAGAAAACTAGAAGATGTTGAGGTTGATATATATGGTGTTAAAACTTATGCAAATTTTTAGGTTACTGATATTATTGGGGATAAAGACCCATATCCGGATTTATTAGGAATTGATTGGGATTTCAAGAATTATGCAGTCATTGATTTAAAGTGGGATACTATGACTTTTGAAGTAGTTGTTATGTGCATTATACAAACTATTGATCCATATCAAGGTCCAATATTTATCAAACCTATGGATGATATTAAATCCCCTAGTTTATTGGACCAGTTATATCAATTGATTGCTGGGAAGCGATAAGACGACATTAATCCCACAAAAATTGGTTGTATTGGCTAGAGGAGTATCCAAAGTGTTAAATTTAGCTCTGAAGATGCAATGGAAGACTGGAAACAAGGTGCTCATAAACTCCACTCTCGACATTGTGCTATTGTTCAATGTATCCTCTGGATTGGTACTGAGGTACACAAGTATCCTATTTTTAATGGCGCTAATTCTGCTGAAAATGTTATTAGATAAAGTGATTCTGGCATAGAATAAGGTCAAAATATCATTGTAATGAGTGTTTCTTTGCAAGAAACTGCTGCAATATGGTGGGAAACACACCCAGATAAACTGTAATAATGGAGCGTTGTTAAAGTTATTTTGTTATATCAATTTTCTCCACCGACCGAGATTTTGAGCAACATTCCTATTTATAATGGTCGTACTTCTCAACAAGACCATGTCGCGCATTGTTATTCTATATGGAAGGTTGATGGCTCAGTAGTTGAGATGTGACCGCAACTATTTATTCATTCTTTGGGAAATATTCCGCAAGATTGGTATTTGTAGGAGGATTTAAAATTCCAAACCGTAGATTGGGATGTATTGAAAGCTCAATTTTTTAGAGACTTTTATTTTTATGATGCTGATGAGAAGATGAAACGAGTTCTTAAATCCATTAGAGGTGTTTTTTTTTTGTGAGAGGATGTGCTAGTAGAATGAAACAAGTATGAAGACTTTATGCACTAGTATGATTCAAGGTTTCATGAAGCTGTTGTTTTTGGTAAAGTAAATAAATACCAGGATCATGATTTGTGGTAAGGAAAGTTTTATAAGATCCTGTTTGTGGTGCTCTACATCTAAAACCGCTTAAATTGAAGAAGATGAATATTGGGACTAAAGAGAAACTAAAGCTTGCATCTATTGGGGACTATTAGGATGATCAAACCACATGGGAGATATTCCACCTGCTCAAATAATGCGAGGATCTCTTCCCTTGTTCCGTCTCAGAATTGAAAATAATTGAAGGAGATATGGGAGAAATGAAATTTTCATTAAATCTAGATGTGAAACCCATTAAGCATCGGTCTTATAGGTTGAATCCGCGAGTCAAGGAGAAATTCAAGAAGGAAATTGATAAAATGTTAGTCGGCAGTCTTATATTCGTTGTCATCTAGGATAAGAAGGATTGAGATTAAATATAGGTATGCGTTAATTATCATAGTCTCAATAATGCATGTGTACATGATCCATTCCCAACCCATTTTAACGATGAATTCTTGGACAATGTTGGGGGAAATGAAGCATATTCCTTTACTGATGGGTTTTTGGGAAATCATCAAGTACACATTACAGAAGAAGATAATAATAATAACAAATTCACCATTGAATAGGGATCGTATGAATATAATGTTATGCCTTTTGGGTTGAATAACTCTCCCGTTGTCTTCTCTCATATTGTTATTGCTGCTTTACGTGAATATATAAACAATTTCCTGGAAGTTTACATGGAAAATTGAACTATTTACAGGTTTCTCAAGGATCACCCTAACTTGTTGAGGGTTATATTTGATAGGTGCAGAAAACTTCAAATATCATTGAAACTAAAGAAATACATTTATGTTGTGCCTTTTGAAACACTATTGGGGCATATTGTTTGTAAGGAGGGAGTTTGTGTGGATCCTGCTAAAGTTGTGATGATATTCAATATTCTTCCACCCACCTCGGTTTGACAGTTGCATTCTGTACTAGGACATACTAGTTATTATCATAGATTCATACAAAATTATGCTTCCATTATGACCCCACTCGAGAAACTCCTTAAGAAATTTGAGAGTTTTGTGTGGTCTATTGAATATAACGTTGCATTTGATACATTGACAGATAAGATTGTGAGCGCACCGATATTAGTATATCCTGATTGGAATAAGAAATTCCATGTTCATGTTGATGCATCTGGGATCGCCTTGGGTGCTATCTTGACAGAATCGAGTGAAGGAAACTTGGACCATCCTATAGATTTTACAAGAAGAAAACTATCTAATGTAGAAAGGAACTATACCACCACAGAATGAGAAGCTCTAGTGATGGTCTACTCTCTTCAAAAGTTTAGAAATTATTTGCTGGGAGGCCCATTCAAGTTTTTTATTGAACACTTAGCATTGAAGTACTTAGTTAATAAATTTGTGCTCGAAGGAATAATTTGTCAGTGGTTGTTTTTGTTTCAATATTCCACATTTGAAATAATTTTCAAGCTAGGAAGGTCAAATGTGGGGTCATATCATCTCTCCAGGTTGGATTCAGGAGAGTCGAGAGGGTCAATCGATGATGAGTTTATAGATGCTGATTTGTTCTGCATTGAAGTTGTTCCAGATTATATAGAAGATATTGTTACCTTTATTTCTACATGCTAGTTCCTGTTTGTTGGAGTGGGGTCCCCTGAGGCATGAGTTCCGAAGACATTTTTGTATGATTTTGTATGTGCACGTTGTGCAAATAGAGTCAAGGGGCTTTGGGGTGGGTCAAAGTCCCAAATTTTGATGTAAATGGGCTTAAATGTAAATTGTGGGCCTCAAACCATGGTTTGAGACCATAGTATCTGCGCGCTAGGCATATATAAATAGATAGAATGCGTCTAAGATAAGTAGTGATATATGCATTGTGAGCTATTGATGTGATGATAAGTTTATGTGTCTGTAAGGGTTGTTGGGTTGGGTTAAGAGGCTCCTACTGGCTACGTGCGCAAACACCTAGTACTGGTTGTGTGCGCAGAAGGGTTTGTGAGGTTTTTTTAATGGTTTTGAAAGGAACAAACGATGTATTGAGTAACAGACCTAAAAGATAATAGAAAGGATAGTTTTGGCGAATTTTAATACGTTATGCATCCAAATTGTTTATTGTTATCCTCTTTTAAGATCACATTGTATGTTTACTTATTAATGATTGTGCAAGGATATCTAATCTGATTATGGATGATTATTGATGATTAACATAACTTTTAAGTGTTTACATTTGTTATGGTTTGGATCGAATACCGAGGAGAACAACAATTCTGTGTTATTTTTTTAATGACTGCGCATTCTCTTTAAGTCTATTATATATTTTTTCATGCATCTGTATAAGTTCACATTGGGTCTTGCTGAGGACCACTTCATTAATTTCTCTCTTAGGGTGCAAAAACATGGTTCCATCACCCCCCCCATACTGTTTCGAGTGAGACTTTGGTCTGTGCAAGCAGATCACTGCCGAAAGGGCCAATAGTTTGGAGGGTTTGTTAGTTTATCCATAAAATCTGAACCTGGGTTAGGACCCCTCAAGCCAAAAAATGGTTCCGTTGCCTCGAGTGCAGAGTGCAACAACATAGAGTCTCGAATTAGTGCTCCCTCGCCAAACTTCTTTCAAGAAAATTTATGCTAAGACTAAGGAGCCAACGCCTTAGTGACTCAGGACAAGTCACATGTTTGTGTTGGGGGCCTATTGGAGTGGGGTCCCCCGAGGTGCAAGTTCCGAAGACATTTTCGTATGATTTTGTATGTTCACGTTGCAAAAATAGAGTCAAGGGGCTTTGGGGTGGGTCAAAGTCCCAAATTTGGATGTGAATGGGCTTAAATGTAAATTGTGGGCCTCAAACCATGGGTTGAGACCATAGTATTTTCTTGCTAGGCGTATATAAATAGATAGAATGCATCTAAGCTTAGTAGTGATATATGCATTATGAGATATTGATGTTTTGATAAGTTAATGTGTCTGTAAGGGTTGTTAGGTTGGGTTAAGAGGCTCTTGTTGGCTGTGTGCATGGAGACCTAGTCCTGTCTGTGCGTAGACTCCGCTGGATGTGTGCGCCGAAGTATTTGTAAGGGTTTTGAAAGGAATAGTTGATGTATTGAGTAACAAACATGAAAGATAATAAAAAGGACAGTTTTGGCGAAGTTTACTATGTTATGCATTTAAATTGTTTACTGTTATGCTCTATTAAGATCACATTGTTTGATTAATTATTAATGATTGTGTAAGGATATATGATCTGATTATGCATGATTTTTTGATGATTAATAGATATGTTAAGTGCTTACATTGGTTAAGATCTGGATCGAATTCTGAGGCAAGAAATTTTTTTGTGTTATTCTGTTAATGACTGCACATTCTCTTTAAGTATGTTATATATTGTTGTGCGCATCTATGTAAGTTCACATTGGGTCTTGCTAAGGAACACTTCATTAATTTCTCTTAGGGTGCGGAATCCTAGTTCCATCACCCCCCATACCGCTTCGGGTGAGACTTTGGTATGCACAAGCAGATCATTGCCAAAAGGGACAATAGTTGGAGGGTTTGTTGGTTTATCCATAAAATCTGAACCTGTGTCAGGACCCCTCAATCCAACACCGTCTAATTATAATATGAAGCATAAAAAATATTTGTTTGTTCAAGAAAATGAATACCAATTTATTACGATCAGTCATATAATATGGGGCTTGATCAAGGTTTATGCCGTTGTATTTTTGATCATGAACACGAAGGAATATTGTGGGAATGCCATGTTGGAGTTGTAGGGGAACATGTTGGAGCTAAAGCTACTTCTTGGAAGGTCTTACAAGTTGGTATTTGGTAGCCAACTGTTTTCAAGGATGCAAAGTATTATGGGAATACTTGTGATGTTTGTTAATGCATTGGTCGACCATCATGGTGAGATGAAGTGCCCCTAAATCCGATAGAGACACTTGCTACATTTGAAAAATGGGTCGTTTATTTTATTGGACCTATCAACCCTCCTGATTGAAATTCACATGCCCAATATATCATTACTGCAACAAAATATATCACTTGTTGGGCGTAAACTGCTCCGGTAAAATATTGTACTATGGATATGGTCACTATATTTCTCTTTGAGAACATCAACCAAGTTTGGTTTCCCTCACATCCTAACAAGTGATAAAGTCTCTCATTTTATTAATGAAATAGTTCATACCATGCTACAAAATTTCATGATACAACATCATAAGAGCACCCCTCACCATCCGCAAGCCAATGGGATTTTTGAAGAATTTATACAATTATGGAGTAGGGATTTACTAAGATATGTTCCACAAATAGAGATGATTGGGATGAAGAGATTCTTGCTACTTTGTGGGACTAAAAAACCACTATCAAGCAGTGGCATATGTATACCCTGTTTGAGCTAGTTTATTGTAGGGAATTTGTTGTTCCTGTTGAGTTTTTTTTCTCATAATACTTTCATTGCTCATGTAAATCAAATGTAAGAGGGTGAATCTCAACTTGATAGAATAAATGAGCTATTGCAACTGGAAGAATTCTGATTCTGTGCTTACTTTCATCATACAGTTGAAAAGGAATGTCAAAAGGCTTGGCATGACCATCACATCAAGAATAAGTCTTTCTCCGTGGGTGACCAGGTATCAATTTATGATAGAAAGTATCACAAACATCCTGGTAAGCTCCAAATGCATTGGATTGGTCCCTTTTATGTTGCAGATATTAAATATTCTAGTTGTGTTCAACTTTCTCAATTATATGGTACTCTTTTTTCTAGATGGGTGAACGATGCTCACTTGAAGACCTATTTTTCTAGTTCGTCTTCCAATTAAAGTGATCTCTCCTTGTGAAAGTAGTAGATAGGAGTTAGGATAGTTGTGTAAATAATTTTATTTTGTATGTTTAGTAGTATGTAGGTTTTTTATTTTCCACAAGTGTCTTCCATCTTTAGTCGCGACCCAACACAACTAATTGTGGTCGAGGATATTTTGTCGTACCTTGTCTTTTCAGAATCATTAATGCCTGTCGTATCTCTCATTTTTCCCAATCATGCTAGAGTTAGTTACCAAATCCATATCTCAAGCCCCAAGAAGATTTTATTCTACAGTTAGATTTTATGTAATGTCACCACATCCATCGGTATGTGTTCAGATCACTTTTCATTTATTCAAATTTAAGTCGCATTTCCCACACCTAATGGCTATATATATTTCCATGTCAATTATCCTATATCTTCCTGATTGTTGTTTCCATCTCATTTTTCATCACATATTCTTAGTTTCTGCTCTAGCTCCACTATTTCCCATCTGATTTCTGTACACCTATCGCCCTGTAAACATGGTTCGCCCAGCTAAACCCGCTATCAATTTGTACCCTTCAATACTCATATTCACTGTCAATATGATCTGTTGGGAAAGTATGATAAAGCCCTTCTTGTGGATAATGACCTGTCTGATTTCATCTTGTTCCCCGCGCTCCTGACAGATGTTTTTATAGAGCCTAATACCCATCCTAATGCTTGTTCCACCATGAAAGTCAGACCCATTTTTCATCAGATAAAGTAGTCCACCCTTCTCCTTTTACGATACTTACCTACGTTTTGCACCACTAGTGAGATAATGTGGTGTACAAAATTCTTGATCAATCGGCTTCATGGGGGATCTCTTTAGTTGGACCACGAATACCCCATCCATGCAATTTATATCCACAACATCATTGGATTTTCTTCCTATGGTGTTGATGTTAAGTCATATTTTTAGAAAATAGCTAAGTGGGGGAAGAAGATAGACAAAAAAAACTTATATAAGAAGTGTGTTACCACTCGAAAAGGTTGGGGAGCGGTTATATATTTGATAAAAAATATGCCGGTTCAGGTCACTGCTATAGTTATTGCCAGTAATATCATGCGCCACTATACTAGAGGATAATGTATGTTGGACACTATTTTTGTTGTTGAAGCTTGTGTTCATGGTTATCAACTCAACTGCTCCACTTATATTCTTCAGGAATTTTTTGAAGCTGCTGGTGATGTGTATGTTCGGTCTACTTAATTTTTTTTCTTTTTAGTTTCCTGCTTATTCCACTTTCCATGTCTAAATGGTGTTTAGTGAGCCTTGGTATTGCACCAAGAGTGCTGCAATTCCCAGAGGCTACTCTACTTTAATTTATCAACCTAGGTTTCGTACAAACTTGGAGGTGATAGTTCTATATACATAACATATGCATTCTTCTCATGTCATCCTCTTCTGAGTCCTACAAAAGGGTGCTATTTCTAGGGTATATGAGTGAAATCTACCACACTTCAGAATTAGACCTAGAAATAAAAGAGACTCAAAACCATTACTATATCAAAAATCAAAGGACTATTCTAAAGCAAGAAGATACATCTAGCTATTTTGCAAAGAAATAAATCTACAATGTAGGTTATGGCAAGAAATAGAAGAAAACTAGGCAACGTTCATGAAGTAAAGTGCTGAATTGAAATTTCAGAAATAAGACTAATATAATCACACATTGCTGGGCCAAATGGCTAAAAACACTGTAACCACTTCATGTTTTAACTATCATGCTTTTAATCATGCATCTAGTCATGACCTAATTATGATTGTAAATACTATGTCTAGTAGGCAAAGGAGGAGGCGCTAAGCTGGCTTAGGAAGGTCTTGGACTCATGGATGTAGGGGTGAAGGGGTATTGATGGTTATGGTAGGTATAGATGAGGTGGAGTATGGCTTTTGGGCTGAAGCATAGGCCAACTAGTGCTCCTACATGGTCTATTACAGGTTTCCTGCAGTGCTACAGGAAAGTCCTGAATTGCTACAGGAAATAGGCTGAGGGTAGTTTGAGGCTAAATATGGTGGGAAAAATTGTAGGGGATATGGAATGAAGGTGAAATTTGATGGATGGAAGGTGACCAACCCCTTGGCCAACCTTGGAACCTCTTGAAAAGCCTGTCTTTCACCTCTAGGGTTGCTCACGGTGTGAAGGTGAAAATATCAAAAATAGGGCTGAAGGTGATTTGGTTGAAAGAAGGTTGATGAAGGGTGAGAAATGAAGCTAGGGGTGTTGGTGAAGTTCTCCTATGATGTGATATTTGAACCTGCAAGCAAACTACTTTTTCATGCAAAAAACATTGGCAAATCTATGATGAAGAAGATGGAAAATATGAGTTGAATTTGACAAGAAAACCTACTTAAGCATTCAAAAATAAATATAACTCAGTATTCTCAACATGTTCATGACACTCTAACAACCTAACTATTATTTCCAAGAAATCATAAAATAAAGAGAAAATTTGGGCCCGTGGTGAAGATTTACCCTCCTCAAGCTCCAAGGAAAGACATGAGAGAGGGAGGCTTTGACACACAACTTTTTGAGTTTGATATGTCACTCTACCAACATCTATGCAGCCCTAACTACAACAAATATAAAATGGAAGAAAATAAAAAATAGTAAATTGAAATGTGAACAAGCTAGCTAAAACTCATAAATCAAACTAGCTACAATGACATAAAAATAAGCATGAATACAAAAGAGATACTAAGGCCAATGGATTGGGCCCTAACCCAGAAGCATATCCCTATGAAACTAAATCAGTGAAGGAAAATTTGAATACTCATCTTATTGCAGAAAATAGTCTCATTACATAGTCATGAAAGTCTCAAAAACCTACAATAAGAGCTAAGGGTCTACTATCTTCCTCCAAAATTCGAATCCTAATAAGCTCTTGCTCTACCCTATTTAACCCAAAGGATAGCTACCAATAGCTCCCTAAAAATTAGGTGATGTGTCCCCTTTGACTGCAAGAGAAGTGGATCTTTGGTGCACTTGATCTCCCACTTTATTGGTTGCCTTTTATTTCAAGCTTTTGGAGGGAATCTTGAGGATCCCTTAGCCGCCTTTGGGAGTTAAGGAGGTGGAAAACCCTCCTAGAATCTCTCCTTGCTGTCTAATCTGAGCTTTAATTGAAAAATATTCAATAAAAGTGGAATATCTTCATGATTATCTTGCATTTAAAACATTATGACAAGCCTTAATCACCATCTACACTAACAACATATGGCCATAATACAATCAAATGTGAGAAAAAGAGACTAATAAAACTAAAAAGGTGACAATTAACCCATCCAGTTATACCTAGTGACGGATCTCATCAGTGTCCTCCATAGGGCCATGACCTTTCTCTAATTGTAGAATATGAGCCCCTTGCTTATATGTATGCACCTTGGCACAACACCAAATATACTGTAAGCAGGGAGTTTAATGACCTCGCCTTCGGTCACTGGTACAATAAGATGGTCATTGTTTCAAATTATATTTCGTGGGTGTCGTTTCCTCTCTTGGACCAATACTCTCCTCTTGTTTGGTTTGATATCTCTCATAGTTTTTTCTATCTTCGCCCAATGCATGTTCGCTCAACCAATTTTTCTCTGTGTCCATTGTCATTTTATGTCAATTATAATGATTTCCACTCCGAAGTTGGCACTTTTCTAGGGGTTATCACATGGAAACAAGATGGACAAATTTTATAGAATTTTGAAGCAATGAAACCTCTTGAGGAAGGCCCTTCCACTTCCGAAAAAAATTCTAAAGATGTCCCGAAGTGTCTCCAACCCCTTTTGAAGAAATATAATGAATGCATGAGCTCAAGCTACACTAATTGGTATGATGATATGTTCAAAAAAATCGTTAGGTACATCCTCTCACTCCTATGTCCAGTACACCACCTGTTATTGCGTCTATCAATCCGACTGCTACTAGTTTTAGTCCACTTTCACCCCGCTAAGTTCATAAAACTCCCTCTACTTCCACTTATATTGACTGGGATGAGGAACCGTTAGTCATGGATTCCATAGTTACTGTTCAAGAAGAATTTCCTCCATCCCTGCATACAACCTCTGAAGAGAGACCTCATTCCTCTGCAACTACCCTATCTAACCGCCCTGACTCAATTATCACCCCTGATGACCCCATAAAGATGGAAAATGAATCTACCATCATAATTTTTATTCATATTCCTACTACGATTATTTACCCACCATTGTTTGTTGCATCTCCAGTTTCCACTCCCTCTCATCCATCATCATCCACTACTCCTCTCATTTCCGTAGAACAAGTTGTTGACTTCATGAAATATCCTGAAAAATTTCTCCAAGTGATTTCTCTTGATGTGCAACAACATGAACTTATTGCCTTTATTCCAACCCCTTTATTACATCAAATTTCATAGAACCAAAGTGATGTTGTTCAAAGGGAAACTTCACCACAAGATCAATCAAAGAAATCGGTTTCTAGTGGCCAACCACTGCAATCCAGACTCCCGCCAGCCAATAAAGTTGCAGTCAACACTCTTAGTACTTGGTATTCACCTTAGCTAGTTTAGTTTATTCATGCCTTTGTTTCTTAGTTAGAGCACCATTTGGTTCAGATAGAGACTAGGTGCACTGATCTTCACGCCACCTGTGAAGAACGACAACATCAGTTAAATTTCACCTTTGCAATAAAAATGTAGTTAAGATTTGAGAAGGAATGTATAGAGACCTTGGTTACTACATTTCATTCTCACTTGTAGTATTTATGGCCTACTCTTGCTCCATATGTCACAAAACAACTTGAATACTTCACCTCCTGCTCCCCTACCCAATGTTGTACAATGATTGAAATGGAATATCAACATCTTGTGTTAAAACATGCAAAGCTCTAGGACACTGTTATGAATATGATGCAGTCTACATCGAATCCTTCCTCGATCTACCACACTCATATTACTGAGTAAATGCAACTCTCACTTATATTTGTGCTACTTTACCCCAAGTTATGCAATAATCTCAGCACATGTTCCACCAGATCTTAGATGCCAGTCGTATTTTCACAAAGAAGAATGAAAATATTGATCCCTTGCATGAGAATTATCAGAATTTATATCAGCAATAATTGGTGACCTCCGATATGGATTCCAAGAAGTAACTTCTAGACCAGGTATATGTACTCGATGCACAGTTCAACCAACTAGAAGACGCAACCGAAATCAATAAGCGAGTTATCTGTGACCTTCGCCTAGAAGATTAGAATCATTTTATGACTTATTGATGGTGCTCCACCCACCAACATCTACCAAAATTCAGGGGATATCCTCGATATGAAGTCTCAATTTGACCTCACAGCATTTGGTGTAATATTCCCATATGGAAAGAATGCTCGATTTCTTTATTCCTAAATATATGCCTTAGATCTTGTTGTCAGCAAGAGAGAGAGAGATGAAAATGTTCTTTCACAAAGCAAGGGGGTGTGTCAAGGTTATTCGACTACAAAGGGGGAGAGAAAGAAAATTGAGTTTCTAAGAGAGAGGTAATAGTACCACCCAAGAAGAGACACATGTGAATTGAAGGATTTCGTCTAACATCCAGCAGAATAGTCCACAAGGGATGCAATGGACATTACACTCAACAATTTGAGAAGGGCATGTCTAATATCATAAGGAATAGTCCACAAGGATGGGACAAAAATTATGCACACAAAAATATGGGAAATATTTGTCTAATATCCTATGGAGTAGTCCACAAGGATGGGATAGAAATTGCAACCATTACAACACATTCTCAACAGGATAAGACAAAAAATAACTGAAATAGTTCAACTATCTTAGTACATGTGAAAAAAAAACATCAAGTACAAACATTCTTAAGTCATGCATGAAGAACCTTTTGGACTTGATAGGATTTTTTTATTAAGTAAAAATTCCAAGACACATATATACAATGATCATCACTAGCTCCAATAGTGGAGTGTTGGATCCACTGCTTGCTCCACAAATAACTGGATTTTCTCTCTATTTCTTTGCTGGTGGAGCCAAGGTGAAAAGTATTTTACTCATATAATGAGGGAGTATATATAAACAAGGGTGAATATTTGAATACCCTCATGAATGTTTGAATTCCCATGAATTTTCAACTTACATGAATCTTTACATTCATGTGTGTCCGCTGGACTTCCACTTTACCATACATTTGATCATAATGGACATGATATAAAATAATGATGTGGCAATATGACCACTCATGACATGAAACTGCTGACATGGATTTCTTTATGACATGGTAATTTCAAGCGATAGTTGCTGATGAGAGTTGAGTTTTTTCATGAGAGAGCTCTCCTTTACTCATCTGCAAGCCTTGGTGATAGGGAGTCTTCAATGATCTCAATTCTTGGATAGTGGTCACAAACTAGTGTCCTTTCACTTTCTCTTGATCAATCATCTTGTGATTATGGAAAAAATAGTGTCTTTGAGCATACTTCCCTCCTTATTCTCCTCCTTTATCATCTTTCCATGACTTGATAGAGTACCTATTCCCGCAATTCACTCATGACGTGATGACTTCTATCCGAAAACACCTAGCCTAAGATAATGCATTTTGATCCATGAAATGAGCCCAAGACAAGTGGTAGGTTGGTTAAAGAGGTTCAGTAACTGTGAAGCTATGTAGTTTGGGTAGGCAGGGGTAGCATTGAACCTTGTGATTGCGAAATGCAAAGTTTAGGCTCGGCTGAGGGACATGACTGTGCATTTTACAGAGTTATTAGGGACAAGTTACGGGGATGAGAATTAGAAAATATTACTATGTTGTTCAAGAGGAAAAGGAGGCATGGGTGACTACACAATGCACAGTTCTAAGCCTTAGGGGATGAGATTGTTTCTTGAAGTTTTGAAGTGTGTAGTTCAAGCTGGGTTGAAGGCCATGACTACACAATTCCAGAGGTCAAGGTTGGGTCTTGGTCACAAAAAATACGCAATGGAGCAGTCATAGGAATAGTATTGGGAGGCTATTACTGCACACTGTAAAGTTCCAAGTAGCAAGGTCATTGGCATAGGACTGACACTGGACAGTGTGAATCTCAGGGGAGTCTCGGTGAAATTTTTAGGGGAATTTTGAGGTCTAAAATGGGCCTCTTAAGGAAATAATAAAATAATAGGTAAACCAATAAAATAATATTTATGAATTTTGCAATTCACTTTTTTCACCACAATCGATGTAACTATAGTTAAATTCAATGCAAAGTTGTACCAAAATAAAATTAATAAAAAAATTGTATTGATGTGACTATAAATAAGAATGAGCTTTTCAAGAAAAAGTCATTATCATTGAACTACTAATGCATTTTCCCTTTGTACTTAAATAACTTAAAATAAAATATAAATATAAATTTATAAATTCTTATTTATATTATATGATATTAATTAAAATTTATATTATTAAAATTGTATAATAACATGTAATTAATATACTATATAACAATAAAATAAAATAAAATAAAATAATATAATATAATATAATAAATGTATAGGGATATGCATTGTTTCTTTCAAGAAATATGAAATGACAATAATATATTTTTATTCAAAAAGTGTGAAATGACATTTATTATGAGTACTTTACTTTGACTTTAAACGTACTTAGAGAACTACCATGGTTAACCATGAGTTTTTATCCACCATTGAGAATGTGACAAGTAAGTACCTTTAACTCAAGCAATGCCACCTCAACCATTAGGGATGATGTCACCCCCTAAAATGTGATTGGTTCTCATAAAGTGAATTTTGATTGTGCTAAGGTTCTCGGTCAGGAAGTTTTCCCAGAAAACGACCAAGTGTGAGACCAGTGAGATTGATGTGAAGAGTGATATAATTTGAGCATAATCATAGATTTAGTATACTTGATGACTCAAAAAACATAGAACATCCAAGACATACAAACAAAACATTCTCCTACATGTATCGTGAAAACACTTGTGTGACGGTGCTCAAAACTTTGGAAATGAGTGCGATGGATACTTATAAGGCTAGAAAAAATCATTTATGGAAATGTGACCTCTTGAAACTAATGTAACAAGATCAACATTCATTGCGACAAACAACATGAAAAACGACAACAATTTTTCTATATTGCAAAATGGATCATAATAATTTAAGAAAATAAATGAAATGAACTTCAAAGATTGTGACAACTATGAAAAATACCAAGGAAGGCTCCAAAATTTGGTATATGCTAAAATTTTGGAGGGTTTTTGTAGCAGTTACAACAGTTGGCAGCGCTCTGGTAGGATTCTAGCTTCTTTATTTCGGTTAACTTCATTTTAAATCAACCAATATTTAGCTTTATCACAAAGTTTCAAACAGGGGAGGGTAATAAATATCGCAAGTTTAATATTTTTAGAGTATAAGTTTTCATATGTGTTGTTGCTTTGCTATAAGTAGGCCTAGATAGTACCTCGACAAAGTCACTTCAAAAACACAAACATTTCTTCGATGCCACCGAGCCTGAATGGTACCCCGACTTAGTTGCTTGATTTACCTCTCTACGTATGAAGCATTTCTCTTCTTTCGACCTTTTTCTTTTGAAAATAGGATTTTGCATTAGCACTTATTTATTTTGGGTATAAAAGGGATCACGACTTGTTTAGAGAAGGAGAGGTTGTTCCTTTAGAGAAGTATATAGGTTCCTATGAATTAGTTTTTCTCATTTAGATTTTCCCCTTCTGCCTTTTACTAATTAGATAGGCAAGAAAACACCAAAAAAAAACTGAATATGGGCACAAGGTTTCCCGGCTAGACACGAGTTCATGGTTTTCCCAAAACTCTCCTTACAGGCGGATCATATTTTCTATCAGAACTTCATCAGCCACAAGACATAACCAATACAAGGAAGACAGACCAAAGACAAACCAAATGTTGAAGTGTCACAAGGCTCCTTAGACTTTAGCCACACACAATCTCAGAAATCAACACATAAACTAGGACACCAATTTATTCACATGACGAAACAAAACATAAAATAAGTCAAACAACAAGAACGAAAAAAATAAGCAAACAAAAGCAAACTATGTAAATAGTGTAGGGCACAACCCTTAATTTTCATTGAAAATAATGTTTGAGATCCTGGCCATTGAAAAGGAGAGATTCAGTATTCCCATCAAGTGATTGAATATGATAACTATGTCGGCCAAGCTTCTCATGTATAGTGAATGGTCCAATCCATAGGGATGAAAATTTACTATGTTTGCCTTTGTCTTCATCGACTTTATCCCACTTCAGAACTAAGTCACCAACACTAAAATTGTTCTTTCCTACATACTTTCAATCAAACCACCTATTGATATAACTTTGGGTAAGAAGGAATATTTCTTTAGCTTTCAACCTTTCTTCTTGGAGCTTATGAAGGGTATCCAACCTATGTTGCACTAACAAACATGGCTTTCCTTGGGATAGTTGGGAAATTTGTAGAGAAAGAAAGTAGATATTGGGAGGGAGGATGGATTATTTTCCATATACCAAGAAGTAAGGGAAGGTGTTCAGGGAAGTCTTAGGCGTGACTCGGTCAACCCATAAAGCATTTACCAAAGCAGAGTGCTAGTTCCTATGTTCAAAGAATATGGTCTTCTTAATGATATGGATCAAGTTTTTGTTCATGGATTCAACAAGACCATTCCCTTGAGGGTAGAAGTTATCCAAATACTTTAATATGATTCTGTTTTCCAATGCAAAAGCATAAAGATTCAACGATGAAAAATGTGCTGCATTGTCAAAAATAAGTGACATAGGAACACCGAACCTGGAAATGATGTTTCGTTGTAGAAAATTTATGAATTCTATTGGCTTGAGGGGCCCTAACTTAGGTTCATAGTTTATGGATAAACAAACAAACCCTCCAACTACTGGCCCTTTCGGTAGTGATTTACTTGCGTAAACCAAAGTCTCACCCGAAGCAGTATGGGGGGGTGCTGGAACCAGGTTTCCACACCCCGAGTAAGAAAATAATGAAGTGGTACTCAACTCAAATGAATGTAAAGTTATATCACTTGTAAACATATGCACGCAAAAATATACAACAGAACCACAAAGAATGTGCAGTATTTAATAGAATAACACAAATTTTCTGTTCACCTTAGTGCAAATACAATATAACATAACCAAATCTAGATCTAAAAAAAACAGATCTATCAACCATCAATAAGCATTCATAATCCTATCAAATATCCTTGTGCAATCATCAATAAGTAAGACAGATAATGCAGTATTAATAGAACATAAGCAGTAAACAACTCACATGCATAACACAATAAGCTTGCCAAAAATGATCCTTTCTATTAGCTTCAGATCTCTTCAATACATCAACTTTCCCTTACAAAACCCTTCTGTGCACAAAGCTAGTAGAGTCTGCACACAATCAAGACTAGGTCTTTGTGCACACAGCCAGCATGAGCCTTTCAACCCAACCCAACAACCCTTACAGACGCATAAACTTATCAAAACATCAATATTATGAACTTACTTAGAACTAAATACTTTTCTTAGACTCGATCTACTTATTTATATTCGCCTAGCGCGCAAAAAATATGGTCTCAAACCATGGTTTGAGGCCCAAAATTTACCCTTAAACCCATCTACATCAAAATTGGGGATTTTGACCCACCCCAAAGCCCCTTGAATCCCTTTGCGGAACACACACATAAAAAATTATACAAAATGACTTCAGAAATTGTGCCTCAGGGGACCCTGCTCCAACAGGCCCCCAATACAAACATGTGACTCATCCTAAGTCACTGAGGCGTCTTCTCCTTGATCTTAGCCTGAAGCATGCTCACAAAAGTTTTGAGAGGGATCACTGATTCTGAAATTTTCACTGCGACAGCTAGTGCTTGCTAAACTAATTTTTGAGTGGTAGGCCCTTTAGCAACCATCTCAATGTTACGCTGGTTTGATACTCCGACCATATAGTCATTTGGGAGGCACAAGGTCATCCCTGTATGACTTCAGATGCCTTCCATTGACATACCCAGGAAGGTATTCACCGCTCAGCGTGGCCAGACACACTGCTCCTCCGTCAATGATTTCCTTAACAACATAGAGCCCTAGCGAATGCATCTTCAATTTTCTTGGGTGGTGCTCAAAATTTTTGTTATATAGTAAGACCAAATCATCCTCCTTGAACACCTTTTTCCTAATATGCTTATCATGCCATGATTTTTTGCGTTCCTTTTGAACCTGCTGTTGATAATTTTCAATAAAAAAATCTTCTTCCAGAGCAACCAACTGTGATAACTGGTCTTCAAGAGCATCTTCTCTAGCCATATTGGTAAATTCTGCAATGCATAGAATAGGAACAATGAAATCCATCAGAAACACAACCTCTTGCTCATATACCATCCTAAAAGGTGTCCTTTCAGTCAACTTCTTGCACGTAGTCCTATATTCCAAGAGAACTGCAGGAACTTGTTCATATGAATAATTTCTGTTAGCATTTGATACCTTAGTGAACACAGTCTCCAAGATCTTATTGAAAGCTTAAACCATGCCATTTTACTGAGGATGATAGGGAGATCTCTTTTGAAGACGCATCTTGAATTCTTCTGTCAATGCTTCAATGGTGTCATTTACAAAATGTGTACCCCGATCGCTTATCAGAATCTTAGGAAAACCACATCGGGTCACTATATTCTCAAAAATAAACTGTGCGGCTGTATCATCAGTACAATCCTTCACTACTTTGGCTTCAACCCATCTAGTGACATAATCCATCCCAGTGATAATGTAGCGCACACCACTCTTCCTTCCTGGAGGATTAATAGGTCCCAAAAAATATATATCCCATTTCTCAAAAGCTTGCTGTGCCATCTGCAGATTCAAAGGAATTTTTTTTTTGCATGAAGGCTTTCCTTTCCTTTGATAGACATCACATTCACGACAATGCGCATAGGCATCATTGTGTAGTGTGGGCCACCATAACCCAGCTTGCAAGATTTTCTGCGCAGTGGCTTTACCTGCACAATGACCACTGGAAACTTCTCCATGAGCTTCATTTAGAATTGCACGCCTCTCATATTCCACGAAATACCTTCGTAGAACCTCATTCGCACCCAATTTGTACAAATATCCAACAATGATGGTGAAGTCTGCTGTGCATGTCACGAGTTCCTTCTTCTGCTGAACTGTGTACTCCTCAAGCACACATCCAATAGTAAAAAATTGAATGATATTAGGGAAATGCTCATTAACCACCTTTATTGCAAACAACTCCGCATCTGGAAATCCATTGTCTATATTTGTAGGTTCCTCTCCTATTTCAATGCACGACAGATGGTCAGACCCAACATTTAATATTCCTGGTTTCACCATAATTTCAAAATCATATTCCTGGAATAACAACAAACACTTGGAGATCTCCCCCCCCAACACAAGCTTGTTGAGCGAGTACTTCAAAGCAGAATGATCAGTGAACATTTTAAAGTGACCTCCTAGTAGATAATGACAGAATTTATACAGTGCATACACCATTTCTAGCCTTTCCCTTTATGTGGTTGAGTAATTATTCTCTGAGCTTGAAAATTTTCAGCTTTCATAAGAAATAGGATTATCAATTTCCTTTTCTCCTGGTTGCGTTAACACAACTCTGAGTGCAATACAGGAGGCATCCACATTTACATGAAATGTCTTTTACCAATCTGGGAAGACCAGGATGGGCGCAGTGACCATATTTTCCTTTAGCAGCTCAAAACTATTTTGACAGTCCTCACCCTAGCAGAATGTTGCATCCTTCTTGAGCATCTTTTCCATGGGTGCATATCCCTAAATAAAATTCCTATAATACCCAACAAGGCTCATCATGGAGCGCACTTGTCTGACATTCACAGGTGATGGGATCGATGTTCCATCGACTGTGCACAGTTCCCTAGAGTCCACAAGTGCCATTTGTCTACAATTCACAGTCTCCATGATTGACACATTAATAATTTTTGGGATCAAAGCTTGGTCATCATGTTCCGAGCTAAATGTAAGAATAAATCTCTTTGTCTGTACAGACCATTAACTAGTGCCTCTCCATAGCTCTGTTTCCAAGTACCACTTAGTAGGTACCTTTTCCAACATGTGAATAAACATATGGATCCATTCAAGTCTTGGATCTACACCCCATACCTGTGTTAGTATGAATCCTTTGTCGAAGTGTACGAAAAAATACCACTTTAGCTACGCATAACTAATAGCCCTAACATCAAAAGTGGCTACCAATATCTTCAGATATGTAGTTAGTTAATCAAGACAAGAGCTGCAAAAAACTAGATCTATGCATAGAAATACATTAAGCAGTAAAAAGAAGGGTTTGCTCCATATATCCAATAGACAAGACAAGAACAATTTTTGAAAGAATTTTTGTATTAAGGGCACCTGGGAGGAAAACAAGAAGATGTTTCCAATTCTCCTCAATGGGATGGGTTCTTGGAAGTCCTCAGCACTTTAGATCTAGCATTTCTCTCTCCTGTTGGTGTAGAAAACCCAGACAAAGATAGAACTCAAAGGGAGCTCACACAACAAATAATGGAAAATATGACAATGATAATGGCTCAAAGTCAGACCAAGAGTATAGATCCAGAGTGATCTAATAGGCAACGAAAGGTGAAGAATGGTAGGAGAAACCCTCCTATTTATAACAAAATATTGGGTCATTCTAGATCTTGGTGCATGATTAAAATAACATTAACCAAATCTAGATCCACCTTTTATGGAATATTTTATTATATTTGTTGGAGGAAAAAAGTATTTGACTTGGGTCAAATCCCTTTATTTGTGAATAATAAATAAATAAATGATTTATTTATCATTTTAAGGAAGTGGTTGAAAGATAATCAAATAAATAATGATTTATTTAATTATTTATGGGTGATTTAGTCATATTTTACAAGGAATATTATTTAAATAAGATTTAAATAATTATTCCTAGAAAATAATAAGATAAATAAAGATTTATCTAATTAATTTCTTTGTTTTGGGTTAAACATGACGAGGAAAATCAAAAAAATATAGGTTTGTTTAATATTTTCTTTTGGGGTTTCCTGTTTAGACCATAAACAACCTAATAAATGTGTTTTATTAAGTTATTTTACATAGTGAAAGAAATTTTACTTAGGGTAAAATTGGTCTTACATGGTGTACTTGGGTCCATCTAATGATAGTAGGTTAGATGACCAAAAAATGGTGTAACAGATTGCCCCCCAGTGTACGAGTGTTAGGAGAAAATCGTATGATCAAAGTACATTGTAAAAACTCAATCACCAGACATCAAAGGGGAAGTCAGAGAGAGAAATGTGAGGTAGACTGATGTGCTGAAGAACTAGACCCTGAGGAGATGAGACTTGCAGGTGCAACAAGTCTCTTTTTATGAGAAGGTACCTGTGTGAAAGGCGGCAGGGGAGGCATACCTATGCCCGCCGAGACAAAGTACAAAAGAATAGTGTGTCCAGTAAACAAGGGACCGAACCATACAGTACAGCCGGCATAAACATGAGCCAGATAGAAATACAATGAGGGATCCCACATACATGCTGTGCCTGGGATAACAACCAGGACTTATACAATAATATCTGAGTACATGAGATACAAATACAACCCAAATGCCCCCTGGAAATGGGGAAGGGCTCGCAAAATCTGATTGATACATGCAAATCAAAGAGGCGCTGCAAGTGGCTAAGGCCGACATCATCAAATATATGGAGCTACATCGAGGGCTGCAATGAAGAGGTCATCTGGGCATGTGGGGGGCTACCTGCAAGGCCACCCCCTCATGAGGGTTGAGACATCTCACACACACCCAGGAATCACCAAGAGTTGCTGCTGCATCACTGAACCATCAAGTATACAGATCTCGATCATGCTAAAAGGAGCTAGAGCTGAGAAACAATCAAGTCAAAGGGTAATGAGAAAGCCCTTTTCCTGGTCCGAGGCACCGAACAAGAGTGGAAGCTGGAACCAAGGTACATCGCCCTCTAGACCTGTCTTCTAGAATGAAGGAGCTGATGTCGACAGAAGGAGGTCCGCCATAGGTGAGGCAATGAGAGATCCTCAACTAAAGCACGAGAGAAAATAGTAGAGAGATTGACAGAATAATACCAATGATGATGATGAAATGGAGGGGACTGAGTAGCGAATGGATGACTTCCTTTGTTAGAGCATAAAGGGCATGGATGACATGGCAGCGACTGACACAATATCATGAGGGATAGGGGATAGTGGGACTGAAGGCCATAATGTGCAACGCGAGAGAGGGACCAAGCAATGAAGGATGGATGACTATAGCGAGATACAAAGGGACTCGGGATAGACTCCATGAATGCGGTGATGAATCAACTCGGATGCTCTAAAAAAGGGCGACGTGATGGTGCTGCCACACAGTAAAGGTCCAATGGGGGACCATAAAACATGAGTACAAGATGGTAACTCACGGCGAAAATCATCACGAGCATGGATAAGTATGGAGGCCAAATGGTGCCCCTAGTAAGAGTGTTGCAAGTGAAGAAATTCGATTTTGAGGAGGGTTATGGTTGAGGGTCATAGGTGTTCCCGAGCATGTTGTGGTCATGCTAAAATTTATTTAGAAAAAGGGGAATCTAAGCACATTTTAATGATGTGGTATGCCATTTGTTTTTTTTATGGTGATGCAGTTTTGAGAAAGGGAATGGAGGATTACCAATCTCTTCTGGTACTGCATATAGGAATCAAATGGACTTTAAGTTTTCGGGTTGGCATACCTGGTGTCACTATCCCAAAGAGAGGATTTGGAGATAATGAACTGATGCTCTTGTAGAAGATCTATAGGTTGGTCAACAACAATGTCTAAGAGACGGGGTTGCTGATGTAAGATGAGGGAACGATAAGGGGTATCATCCCTAGAGTGATATGAAGTGATATGGGACTCTAGAAGTTCTTCAAAATGTGGAAGAATAATGGTACTAAAGTCAACACGACCAGATACACTAGGAGAGTTTTGGAGAATTTCTTCTCCTGGTCTCTCAGATATGGGTGCCCCCTTACCCAAACATTGGGTTTCAATGTAATGGCCACAAGGTGTATGTGGTGTGAACACATGGGTTCGATGTAAGGGGGAATAGGTAAAGTCAGGGGTCGAGATTTTTTCCATAATGTCATCATTGTGATAGAAGATGGGGTGACTGGTGGAAAAAAGACCACCTAACATGATGAAGCTACCTAACTCATCATCATGAGAAGAGAGGTTCACATGTGCATCGTCACAAGGGGTGATAGAAGAGTAAGTAGATAAAGGATCTACCGATGTTGAGCCCAGGGTGATCGCTGAAGGAAGGTCAAGCGAAACAACAGGGGAGGATTCAGAGTGAATGTTCCCCGAGGGTCTCATGGATGATGATAGGTAGAAAATGTTGGATGAAGGCTCCGTCATCTCGACATCAGGAGGGGGGATGTCAATGGGAGAAGTCATGTTTGGTGGTTTTGCCAAAGAAAAATGCGCAAATATGGGAGAGGTGGACTCATTGCGCTTGGCCTCGAATTGGCGGACCGTGGCTAGAGAGGTGCGGAAGTCCTCGAGGCGGGGACAAAGGTGGGTGTAATGGCCATGGAGGTCACACAAAGCACAAGTGTGGTTGGTGTGAATAGTCTGGGGGTTCGTGGCCGCGGTCGCAAAAGGAACAGAGGCTTCTGGGACCGGGGACTCAAGGAACGTGACATTAACCATGGGCTTGAGATGAAGTAATGTAGGACAGGTATGGGTGGCGTGACCGACAATATCACACAAAGCACACTGGATGTTATGCGTTGGATTCTGAGGAGGGGCAGGGTTTGTCAGGGCAGCCTTGTCCTTTGATGCCCCCTTGCGAGCTTTTCCCTTCTTACCTGAAGCGGTCGCAACAGGAGGTGGTTCCTGTTGAGGTGACTGAGGCACTGTTGCAACAGGAGAAGTCATGGGGACCGGTTGAACCGAGGTCAAAGAAATATAAGGTTTGGGTTGACCAGGTAGGGTTGCGACTGGAGGATCATGGTACCAGACGGGAATCCCAAGGGTCAGGTTAGGAAGAGAGAGGGTGGCCATGATAGGTACCGTGTACACTCCTGATGGGGGAGCTAGGAACGGTATCTGACCAGAGGGGTAATGGCCAGGTGGGATGGCTCCTAAATGGCTAAGGCTTGGAGGAACCGTTCCAGGAGGGTAAAGAGGCTCATGAGTACCAGCTGTAGGTGAAGGGCTAGGAGCAGGTTGCAGAGAGTGCAGTTGCTGACTAGCCGAAGCAGGTTGCTTGAGAGTAGCTCGAGACGATTGCACCATGCAAACACTCGATGAGCTGGGGTCAGAGACAGGAGGAGGAGGAAGACCAGGGAAGGTTCCAAGCAAAGAGGAGTCTTTGTAGACGTCGGGAGAGACACTGGTCAAAGAATCAACAGTTTTTTGATTGGCTACAGAAGAGATGGCCGACTCAGGGGAGGCCTGAGATTTTGGCTCATGATACGTCAACTGGTCAATGGTGACTATCTTCCCATTATGAGGGAAAAACATCTTGCGGTGGACCACGGATGGGACAACAGACATAGCATAAGTGTAGCTACACCCCAAAAGAATGTTATAATCAAGAGGGGCGTCAATGACTTCAACATCAACGCAAATAGTCTTGTCCGCAAGAGTGATAGGAAAATTACGGAATAAGCCAATGGGCTGGGAGGCATGGCCATCCCACGCACGAAGGGTGATTGTGGAAGGGGCCAATTCAGGAGATCCGAGTTGTTTCCAAATCGAAGCGGACATCACACAGGTGGATGCCCCCTCATCAATGATACACCGAGAAACGTTAGCGTTCCGGATTTTGACTGGGATTTGGAAGGCTACGGAAGCAAGAAGAGGAGGATGCTCTGATTGATGGGCGTCGAAAAAAATCAATTGGTCATTAGCAAGATCTACAGCGCCCATGGCAGATATTAGAGCCTTCTTTTGGGAAGGGCACGACTGGAGGAGTTCCAATGTAGAAATGGTAGCAGGAGACTGCTCCAAATCATCTACTATGCTATACGAATGAGCAGCTCGACCAGAAGCAGCATTTCGGCGTAATGGTCCCTTAGGAATCTGGGTATGAACCTCAAATTTGGGCTGAGGGATATGCAAGCGACCATTGGATGTCTAAAGAGGCTCTGTAGAACCTGAAGAAGGTGACTCGGGGATAGACGGAGCAGGAGGCTTGGGGTACTGAGGGGCCCGAGTTTGAAGGTTAAGGTCGACGGTTGGAGGTGGAGCAGAGTTCATCATGAGGATCTGGTAATTGGAGGAACCAGAAGGGGAAGGTTGAGTGGCCACCTATTTTTTAGGTGGTTGGGTAGCCATGAATCCTTGCTGTGCATCCACCTGCTCTTAAGGGGGCGGTGACTGCTGTTGCAGGGGTTGAGAAGGCCAGGGAGGTGGAGGTGCTGATGCTGGAGGAGCTGGAGCACTAAACTGCGGATACGAATAATAAGGGGGTTGGGTAACAGCATGGTGACCAGGAGGTTGGTCCAAAAGAGGAGGCATGTTGTATCCTGGATACGTGCTACCAGGAGGGGAACAAGTGCGGGAGGTGTTGCCCCCTCCCCCAGGAAAACCATAACCCATGGGAGGTTGGGCATATGGATGAGAGAGAGCTCCAATGATATCGCCGGTGGCATGAGGTGCCCCCGGTGCATTGACACCACCGGGTCTGGGGAGATCAGGTAGAAGGGTATAAACATAACGTGTCTGAGCGTAAATCAAGTCATATTTTAACGCCAGTTGGAGGGTGACTTCTTCGGTTTGGGGGAAATGCGATGCGACATCTTTCCCGATAGGAGGCAATAGAAATCTAAGGAACTAGTCCATGTAGACACAGTCTTCGAAAGTAGGGGATTGACATAGGATCTTTCGTCTCCACCATTTCTGGACATGATCGGATAGGAGGGTCGCAAATGATTGACAGAAAGAAGTCAAAAGTTTGATACCAGTGTCATAACAAAGGGGAAGCTGGAAGTAAGATAAAAAATCCCGGGCAAGAGTCGCAAAGGTGGTATGAGAGGAAGGAGCCTGATCAACATACCACTTAGAAGCCGCGCCTGTAAGCATTCATTGGAACAACCAAAGATGGACAGATTCATCGGTAATGGAGGTAGATGAACACCACATGTGGAAAGATCGGACATGATTTGAAGGATCTTCTCCAGCAAGGCCTTCAAACTTTGGGATGTCAGAAGGGAGCTTTGTCGGCATAGCAGGCCAACTAGTTTCATGGTGTATACGGTCATTTGTCAACCAGTCCAAATCGGGGAGGCTGAGGCCTGCCATGAAGGGGAGCAAGGGCGTAGCTAAGGTAGTTCCTATGGTGGTTCAGCTAGTAGCAGTCCCGGCATTAGGGCCGGGATTACTGCTAGCATTAGGCCCAGGACTAGACATAGTGAAGGTGATAGGGGGAGAACCAGAAGTAAAAGGAGAACCCAATGAATCAGAAGAGGAGTCAGAGTGCGGACTCGGAGGAGGACTGGCTCGACGACGGCGGGATGGAGCAGGTCGATCGACCGAAAACTGAGGGTGAAGGCCAAGAAGTCTCCGGGAAGTGCGCCTTGGGGGCGCAATGATGGCAACACAAACATGTCATGAGGGGAAGAAGAACGACCGACAGAGGTAGGGAGGTGCAGAATCAAGTGATTACAATGTCGAAACAAGGGTGAAAAGGTGCAGTGTCAATTGATTTTAAAGTCTTTGCCTGGCGGTGTAAACCAGGCTCTTCTTCGCTTAGGGTGAGTGTGTGGCATGCGTTAATTTTAATTTTTAAACCCTTTCCATTTTGAGATCAAGAAAAAAAACTGTGTTGCGTAACTAAAAATAATGCTGCAAAAACAGTATATAATGCTGAAATAATAGAAAATTAACAGCTACTAGTGCATCAATTCAACCCTAAAAAGGCGGGTCTCTCAAAACTAATCTAAAAGAGGGAAAAAATCTAGTCAAAACGCATTAAAAAGAGGCCAATAGATCTAGGGTCGAAAGGGACAGGGATCTAAAGGGAAAAGCTACTGAAAAGAGGTGCAGATCACAGCCAAGAGGCAGAGGCAAGGTGGCTGGAAAAAGGGAGGAAATCAACAAAAATAAGAAGGGGCAAGGAGGAGGCCCTAAAAGTAGATCCAAAAAAATCTTCAGGAGGTGATTTGAAAGGGATAAGAGCTAATTAAAAGAGGTCTGAAAAGGAGGTATTAGATCTGGAAAGAGGGGGGCTGAAACTCTGAAAAAATAGACCTGAAACAGATAAAAACTCTTCCACAAAAAGTGGAGGGTACTGAAGCCCTAGGGGGCTATGTTTCCACTTAGATGAGCAAAAACAGATCAGAAACAGGTCAAAATGGGCTGAGACAGAGGCTGGAAAACCCTGACAGAAGCTTCAGCAAAACCCAGGAAAATTGCAGAAAAACAGCTGAAAAATTGGCAGGTCGCAGGTTCTGACCTGTTTTCAGTGCAGGTTGCAGAAAAGAGGCTGAAAAGTGCGACCTGGAGGTCCAAGTTGCAGTTTTTGGGCTGAAAAGTGCAACCTCCAGTTCTGGTTGTCCCGGCGGCAGATTTAGGGAAAAGTTGCCGTCTCAGTTGCGGCTAATGTCTGTCACCTGCGCAATAGGGCCAGAAACACACGGAAGTTAGAAATTTTAATGTTTTAGGGTTTTATAGGGGAAAAACAACATGAAAATAGGAAAAACAAAAATCTGAAAAGAAACCCTAGGGTCTGAAGTAGCTGGATATGCAGGAATATGAAAAACGACAGCGGTCGTAATTGAAAACCCGTGTGGAGTCGCCAATTGTTAGTATGAATCCTTTGTTGAAGTGTACGAAAAAAGACCACTTTAGCTACGCATAACTAATAGCCCTAACATCAAAAGTGGCTGCCAATATCTTCAGATCTGCAGTTAGTTGATCAAGACAAGAGCTGCAAAAAACCAGATCTATGCATAGAAAGACATTAAGCAGTAAAAAGAAGGGTTTGCTCCATATATCCAATAAACAAGACAAGAACAATTTTTGAAAGAATTTTTTGTATTAAGGGCACCTGGGAGGAAAACAAGAAGATGTTTCCAATTCTCCTCAATGGGATGGGTTCTTGGAAGTCCTCAGCACTTCAGATCTAGCATTTCTCTCTCCTGTTGGTGTAGAAAACCCGGACAAAGATAGAACTCAAAGGGAGCTCACACAGCAAATAATGGAAAATATGACAATGATAATGGCTCAAAGTCAGACCAAGAGTATAGATCCAGAGTGATCTAATAGGCAACAAAAGGTGAAGAATGGTAGGAGACACCCTCCTATTTATAACAAAATATTGGGTCATTCTAGATCTTGGTGCATGATTAAAATAACATTAACCAAATCTAGATCCACCTTTTATGGAATATTTTATTATATTTGTTGGAGGGAAAAAGTATTTGACTTGGGTCAAATCCCTTTATTTGTGAATAAAAAATAAATAAATGATTTATTTATCATTTTAAGGAAGTGGTTGAAAGATAATCAAATAAATAATGATTTATTTAATTATTTATGGGTGATTTAGTCATATTTAACAAGGAATATTATTTAAATAAAATTTAAATAATTATTCCTAGAAAATAATAAGATAAATAAAGATTTATCTAATTAATTTCTTTGTTTTGGGTTAAACATGACCAGGAAAATCAAACAAATATAGGTTTGTTTAATATTTCCTTTTTGGGTTTCCTGTTTAGACCATAAACAACCTAATAAATGTGTTTTATTAAGTTATTTTACATAGTGAAAGCAATTTTACTTAGGGTAAAATTGGTCTTACATGGTGTACTTGGGTCCATCTAATGATAGTAGGTTAGATGACCAAAAAATGTTGTAACAACCTGATTCCATCTTGCCAAATGTATATGCGAATCTTATTTGTCATAGTATACATCTTCCATTTTAATGACTGGACATTCAAACTGCAACCTCATCATGTGTGCACATTCCTCCTAGTACCCATATAATCCTTATGAGTTTCCCATCATCTTGCTGGAGTAGCGCGCAAGCCAAGATCCAAAGCATGGAATCTCTGTTCTTCAGGCACCGTTCTCTCAAGTTCTCCTATAAACGTGTTCACATCAGTTGAACCATCATAGTGTGGTAAATCACGTACCTCAGATGTTATACAATGTAGAGATCAACTCACGTGATTACAGTGCAATGCATACACATGCAATTGGTTCTGCTAATTTTATACCTCTTAAGATTCCTATCGACTGTTGGGTTAATCCAGTCTTCCTCGCACAAGGTTAGCTTATATATTTGATTGATATATTCCTTAGCGCATAGTGGTTCAGTATATCTTTGGCCTTCGGCATGATATAGAGGAATGAGTACCCTGACTCTGTTGCTTTCAAATTCCATTCTCCTTCTCTTTAGATTGATAACACCATCCATGTCAATGGCCCAATCCAATCCTAGCGGTGCAAGATAGGGATTAGTATCATCTACAATTTGGATGACTTCAAAGTTTTCCATCACCTTAACACCCTCTATTTTAACCACAACTTGTGACAACGTCCCTAAAGGAATGATCTTCTACTGGTTTTCCATCCGCAGTTGGATAGTAGACCATTCCATATTTGGCTCTCCCATACGCTCCCATGTTTTCTTAGGTAGAACATTAACATCCAATCCTAGATCTAAAATAACTTGGTCCATTTCGTAAGCACCAATTTGCGCAGTCATACACATATCCCTACCCGTTCTCTTCTCGTTCTTGTAGATTTTGTTGAATTCTCATTGTTCTACCATGGGTTTTTCTTTCTCTGCACAATTATCTATCAATGCCTGGAGTTTTTCTATTGCCTTCTTGTTGCGCAACAACTTTATACATGATTGTAGAAAGAGTTTAATCTCCTCCTGCTTCCTTCATTTTTCTACCAGATGTTGATGTACTTCTGTCTGCAAATTCTTTCCGCGCTTCAATAAAGGTCTCTTTTGCGCATTAAATATTAAAGTATTATTTTTTTCATGTGCTTTACGGACCCATACATCAGTGTCTGGTTGCTTTCCTTTAGCTTCATTGGTATCGATACCACTCCTAGTAACTACATTCAGACAGGGATCTTATTCACGAGTTTTTGCGCAAACCATCTAAAGGTTTTGTGTCGAGGTCTGCATCTTCTTTTCCTGCATTTTAGCTATCAAGACAGAAAAATCTTCTATAAAATTATCAATTTGTCTACAGTACCTACAGGACTATCATGGTGGATTCAGAGAGTCGCTCACATAATGGAAAACATCTCCAATGTTATAGAAAATGACTTGTCCTCTTCCTCGGCTAGCTGATCCACATCCTTGCCCTCTTCCTCTACCTTGGAATCCTCCACACCTACAAGGGGATGCTGGTTATTTAGGCTCAATCTGCATTCTATACATATCTACTTTATCTAACATCATGTCAAAAGTGCGGCAATGCTTCTCATCATGCCCTAATGATGAAAACAATTTTCAAAATAACTACTTCAATTTAGGATAATATTTTCCAATCCTTGGGCAAGAATATGTGTCATTTAATCCAACAATTTGATAGACAATGCACCACATGGGATTCTTCAATGGACTAGGACCTCCAACATTTAGATAATTGTTGAAGACAAGAATCTAGTCTTTATGGTGCCCAACAAATTTGCATTTTATACACCATACCTCTATGCAGACCTCCTTGCCTTTGTCTTTTCACAAAATTTGAATCTCTAGATGCATGGCTTCCAATTGATTCTGAACCTATTGAGTTCCTAGTGCAATAGGTGTTAGGGTAGCCTCAAAATTCATTGCAACTTTCACAGCCTCAACTTGTGTGGCAGATGTGGGAACAACATAGCAATGAACCATTCCTTATGCTGAGTATCATCAATAACAAATCCACCATCTCTGATGGTGCACTTCAACCTTTGACTGGCCTCCCATACAAATTCATTAGGTTCCTGACAAATATCCTTCATTTCTGTCATCAGCTGCACATATGACTTGGGTTTCCTAAACTGCTCTTTTAGGGCTGCTTTAATTTCTTCCAAGGTAGTAGTAGGGTTTGATTGAGCGTACATAATGTGCCAATCTAATGGGTGATCTTAGAAAGTAGTAGCTAACTGCACCTTCCTGATATCAATATTGTTAAATTGTTGAGCTCGCCATACGACCTCAATCACAAACCAGAAGTGATCAGTATCTTCATTTCCAATGCCTATGAAATTAGGTAACTTCATTGATGCAGCCATATCTACTTCAAGGGGAGGTGGAGGTGGTGGTGGATATGGACTGCATGATGGAGTGGGTGATTTGTGATGTGAATTTAGGAATGCAATGGATGGAGTTCGAAAAAGACTTAAGGGTTTATGGTGTGATGATATTTCTTCTTCAGAGTCACTTGAGCTAGCAGTTTCTGGTTCAGGCTCACTATCATATCTATTCTCCAGAGGGCCATAAATATATATTTTTTAGAATCTTCGCGGTAAATTCTTCAACTGCACGTAGTTGGACCTATTTGATTCATTCAAGCAACATGTTCACACAGATAACACCATTCACACAATATCATTTTCAACAATAATTTCAGTGAGCGCAATAAATTACCTCTAGGGCCTTTGAAAAACCTTCTTTCTGCTTCAAAATAGGACACAAATTGATCAATGTAAAATTAAGTCACAAATCCTCCCAAGAGGCGATCAGTCCAATGATCTACCATGCAAGTTATATTATTATCAAAATTCTCTACTTGCTGGATCAATTCAGGAGTCCACTCAGTGAATACATCATCTTTTATGTAGTGATGGAATTTAGCTAAGTGTGACAACCATTCTTATAGTTCATGCACAAAGGAGCAAAAGAAAATTTCATCAAATTTTATATAAATATATTTCTGTACCCACTTCTCATCAGATAATTTAGTACTTATATTCTCTTGGAGCACAAATTCAAGGATCTTTATATCCATCCAATATTTGAATTCGTTTTGTAATAGATGCCACAACATCAAATATCCCTCAAAATGATCCCAGTACCAGAAATAGAACCATTTGTTGGCTTGAGGGGTCCTGACCTAGGTTTAGAGTTTATGGATAAACCGACAAACCCTCCAACTACTGGCCCTTTCGGTAGTGATATGCTTATGTAAACCAAAGTCTCACTCAAATTAGTAAGGGGGGGTGCTGGAACCAGGTTTCTACAACATAAGGGAGAAAATAATGAAGTGGTCCTCAACAAAGTCAAACGCAAACTTATATCACTTGTAAACAGATGCATGCAACAATAAACAACAAAACCATAGAGAATTTAGTCTTTAACAGAATAACACAAAGTTGTTGTTCACCTTAGCACAAATACAATATAACATAACCAGATCCAGATCTAAACAATGCAGATACTTAAACAGATCTATCAACCATCAATAAGCATTCATAATCCTCTCAAATATCCTTGCGCAATCATCAATAAGTAAGATAGATAATGCGATCTTGACATAACATAAGCAGTGAACAACTCAGATGCATAACACAGTAAGCTTGCCAAAAACGATCCTTTCTATTAGCTTCAGATCTATTCAATACATCAACTTTCCCTTACGAAACCCTTCCCCGCACATAGCCAATGTAGTCCGCACACAGCCAATACTAGGTCTCCGCGCACATAGCCAACAGGAGCCTTTCAACCCAACCCAAAAACCCTTACATATGCATAAATTTATCAAAACATTAATATTATGAACTTACTTAGAACTAAATACTTTTCTTAGACTTGATCTACTTATTTATATTCACCTAGCACGCAGATACTATGATCTCAAACCATGGTTTGAGGCCCAAAGTTTACCTTTAAACCCATTTACATCAAAATTGGGGAATTTAACCCACCCCAAAGCCCCTTGACTCCCTTTGCGCAACGTGCACATACAAAATTATACAAAATGACTTCGAAAATCATGCCTCAGGGGACCCCGCTCCAACAACTTCTTGATCATTCACTTGTTTGAGAATAATTTTTTGTTCCCACCATGTGAAGTAATATTTAATAATACTAAGAATGTAGTGATGTTTCTTTGATGAATGTGGAATATTTCACCAATAATATCCAAGCCCCGCTGTTGAAATGGTTTTTCCACTTCGATAGGCTGCAGTGGGGCAACTGACTTCTTATTTTTGGCGGCACACCTCTGACAGACCTGAAATTTGTGGAAATAAGAATGAGCATCTTTGAAAAATGTGGGCCAATACAAACCAGCCTGCATAACTTTATGTGTCATTGTGTTTCCTGAAAATTCATCTTAGCTGGTATGTCATGGAGATCGTGCAATACCTTCTCTGAATTATGTGTGTCCAAACACCTGAGTAATAATCCATTATGGTTCTTTCTGAAAATCACCCCATGCACCAATTGATAGGATAAATATTTGCCTTAGTTTCCTCTTCTTCCACGTGGAAAATTAGGAGGGCACAATGCCATGCTCAAGGTATTGGTGCACATCCACGTACCAAGAGTTCATGTTGGTAGTGGGGGAGGTTTGCTCGATATCATACATCTCAATTTCTTTCTCCCACCTTAAGGGGTCTTATTATTCCTTTGTGTCTACCACTTCTGCTACTAGTCGAAAAAGACCATGTCCCTTGATCTTGCGAACTAGATTGCTTTCTATGTCATATTATTGAAAACCAATCATCCATTTCGCACTCCTTTCACCCAAATCTTGTTGAAAAAGAAATGATCTCACTATTGCGTGTGAAACAAAGATAATACAATGATTCTTCAACAAATATGGCCAAAAGTGCTTCACCACATTCTATGCTCCATAAGAATATTTATCCACGGTAGGGTATTTTAGATCAGGTCCTTGTAGACTTGCACTCATGAAATAAATAGGTCGCTCATCATTCAGATAATCCTTCTGCATAAGTACACATGAAAGAGATGTGTCAAAAGTGAAGGTGTAGACAAAAAAATCCTTGTCGAAATTTGGGTTGTATAGTGCGGGTGCTTTTGTGATTGTCCATTTGATATGGGTAATGGCATCCTTTTCCCTTTTTTCCCATTTATAAAAAACATCCTTCTTTACCATTGCCTATATTTTTTTTTCAATATGAGCATAGTAGGAGATGAATTTACATTGGAAGTTGATCTTCCCCAGGAAGGATTGCATGGCCTTAATCCAAATTTTTGCGATAATGTGGCCCAATAGATTACCCTCAGATAATGAAAATATTATTTTCTTGGCATTGAGAGATATCCAATATTTGCGACATTGTTCGAAAAATTTATTGAAGTGGCGTATGTGATCTGGCCTTTATTTGGATAATAAAATTACATCGTCCAGGTATATGACTGCACACAACCCAATCAATCCATGAAATGTGATGTCCATAGAACATTGAAATGTAGCACCAACGCTAATCAACCCAAATGGATTTTTATTAAAAGCGAACGTTCTCCACTTCATTTAGAATGTAGTTTTTAGCTTGTCAGGTTTTGCGACCAGAACATAGATGTATCTTGAATAGTCGTCAAGAAAAGAAAATATCTCAGACCCTGATACTATTTGTAAAATTTGTTCCATGGACAATATGAGGTAGTTATCTTGTCTGAGGTTTGATTAAGATTTCAGAAATCGACAAATAAGAGGATTTCCCCAGACCTCTTTTTGATTGGGACAAAATTTGACACCCCATATGAGTGACGCATATTGTAGATGATCTGAGCATCTAGAAACTTCCTTAATTTTTTCTTGATAAGAGGTTCAAGCATGGAATGCACTTTTCTCAAATTATTTTGAAATGTATTGACCCCTTCCTTTATTGGTATAATGTGCTATATGATTCGTGTGTCAAAATTTTTTAGCTCATAATACGTCCACGCAAATACATCTCGATACTGCTTGAATAGGTGGATTAAGGCTTTCCATTCTTGCGGTGTACAAAAATTATCGAGAATAACATATTTTAGATCCTTTTTAATCCCCAAGTTAATATGTTGATGTGACAACGTGGAACTATGAACTTTGGAGTTGGCAGGTTCCCAGAAGCGATTCTGCAGGTCATTATATTTTACAAATATAACACACCCTTGGGTATGAGTTTTCCTTTATTCTTGCTAGATGCATCCTGCAATGCTTCTTCATGCTCATCCTCATCAATCACTGCGTCTTTGAATACATCGACACATTCCATGAAATTCAGTATCTGTTGGTCATCATCAAAAAGACGTACATTAGTGACATTATCAGGGATGGATGGTTTATACAGAATTTTAATGGAAAACCCATCCTTTAGTGGTCAAACCTAGCTACAGCATTGGCTAACACATCTGTAGCTCAGTTCCATATCCTAGGAACAAAAATAATATTGAAATATTAGAAATGCAAAATTAAATGCCATACCTCTTGTTGATAACTCTTTAGATGAGGTGAAACATAATGAATGGTATTATATACCTGTGGTACCACTATTTATTATTAACCTACTTCTTTTAAGGATGTGAAAATGAGGTCGATGACTCTTTGTAAGCCCAAAATGAGTGCCTCATACTCAACAATGTTGTTTGTGCACTCGAACTCTAAGTGTCTTGGCATCAGGTATTTTCTCCGCAACGGGTCTACTAGAATACAACTGACTCCAGATCCTTCCTGTGTTTTTTAACCATCAAAGTTGTTACACAGTAATTTGTCACCGTCCTTACCATTCCCCATCCCGCACAATGGAGGACCCATTCTGTGACCTGTGAACATTGTCATGCCTTGAAATCATCATCGATGCATCCCTCTGAACATGAGCTTTATTTTCCCTTGAGACATCTCCTTGCGAAGTCCTTAAAAGCAACCCTTTTAGCATTGGCGCGGGCAAGAAGGGGATATGGGGGAGCGCGTAATGGGGGAGAGTGTAATCAAAGAGGTCACGCCACTGGCGCACTACTGTCATAGAGCGGCGTACAGCACTTCACCCAATTTGGGAGTTGTTTTAAATATGGATGGCGGGAGTTGAGTTCTAACAAATTCACAAACCATCACCTATCTTGAGTTGGGAGGTTGGCTGCGGGAGTTCTATGGAGGGAAGTGGTTTTGCCACCTCCCATGGAACCTTCCTTGTTGATAGGGCCAATCCCATAATAATAGGGATCCCAACTCCTTCCCCATCTATAAAAGCTTGCTCAGATCAATGGCAAGCTAGTCTTGAAGTGCCTAAGCTCTGAATCTCCATATTCCCAAGGGCCTTTGTGTTGTAAAGCACCCTCTCTTTCCGTTAAGGTTGATTCAAGTAAGGAGACCATTGTCACGAGACTCTGGAGAGGTTTTCCCTTTCTTTGGCAAGCTTTGCGAGACGTGGACGACTGGAAACCCATCCGAAGGAGACCGCGACGTCAGAACTTGGTTGTAATCTCTCTTCGCTGGTTATTTAATAGATGATTATGATTATGGTTCCACTCCGTTTTCCATCATGTTAATGCGAGTAATGTCCTTTCTGACTGATGTTTAGTTACGTATGCTAGTTTCTATGCTTGTATCTGTTCGTTTCTTCCATGTGCAGGTGTTCATCCGCGGAGATAGTGGAAGGATTGTGATCTGCCAAGGCTGAGGAACGGGGACGCTTCTTCTTCAGATCCTAGCGTTGGAATCCAGGTAGGCTTCTATCTCCAGCCTTTTCATTCGTAATTAGGAACTTGCGTCATAACATTGTTTGTTTGTTGCTAGACCCCTGCTGGGCTAGTAGGGATCGCCTCTGTCCGCAGAGGGGATTTACCTCCTCAAAAAATTGGCGACTCCACTGGGGATCCAGCTTGTTGTTTGATTGTTGTTTAATTTGTAAACTGTAGACGGAGTCTGAAGTACAGCCAGATAGCCTTCGAAACGCTTCTGCCTAGCATTAGCGGAGTAGATCAACGCTACTTCAGTCGATCTCCAGTTTGGTTTGCAGACTGAACGACTTGGAGTCTTTGTCTTGCCTTGCCGTTTGTATCTTGTTTTTCCTTGCTTGATGAACCTTCTGGGTTGGATTTTTTGTGTGTTTTTTGCTTCTTGGATTGCTTAGCTTGCATTGGTCTGTTTCTGGAGTGGCTTATTTTTAATTTTTACTGAGAAACTCGACTGGCGCGGTTTTTAACCCGACAGTCGCGCCACTTGGCGCTTGTTGCCTTTGTACAACCCGCGCCACTCGCCTTCTGGCGCCAGTTTCACTCTTACAGTCGCGCCACCCCTGTAAGTTTTTTGAGATTTCTCATTTCTGAGCTCTTTGAAGTTGACCAGTGTTTTTCTTCTTGATTTTCCGACTGCCTGAGTGTGTTGGAGTCTTGTTTGGCTGGGAATTCACCTCTGTCCTTGGGTTGTTTGCTTTTATCTACCGATTTCACTTTTCAAGCCCTAGGTCATCTAGTGGCTTAGTGCATCGAGCCTTCCTTGGGAGTTTTGGTGTTTGGATTGTCCTGTCAACTATCTGATTGATTCTCCACATTCTCTAAGTAGTTGTTCATTGTTTCATTGCGATTTTTGGGTGATTGTTCATTGCTTCATTCGAAACTCGTTTGGGCTTCCTTCGGACCTAGATCACACAGTCCATTGGAAGCGGTTGAGTCTCTTCTTTGCTTTGAGAGACTCCGGGCGATTTGGGAATCTGATTGCTTGTGTTGGTGAGTGAAGTGTGTTTGTTTCGCTCTCTTGGATATCATTTCTCAAGTTGCTCCATTCATTTTCAAGTTTGATTAGTGCATATTAGCCATTAAACATTGAAAATAAAAAAAAAATCTCTTTTGCTTTTGTTAATTAGTGCAAATTGTGATCTTTTCCATATCGCTAGTGATTAGTGTTTTGAATGAAACGTTGTCAATTGCATTAGTTGCATTATAGAGCTCATTGTTTGGTTCCCTTTCATTTCGTTTGTGTTAAAGCTCTCGTCTCTTCTCTAATTAGTTTTCATCGAACGAAATGTTGCATTGTGGCATATAGCTTTGCATTTAGGAGACACTACATACGATAGGGCCTGGAAATTGAAACTTAATTGAAGATCAACTGTAAAATTTATTCAATTAACCTAACGCAGCATTGGAACTTAACGAAACATATTTAGAAGGTCTAGGCTAGAGACGTGTTCCGACGTCGTTAAACCTAGCAGCTGTCGTTCGCCTGTTGGCTTTAGACAGCACTAGTACGGACTCGTGCTCCCCGTACCGTCGCGTATATAAAGGGAGACCCCCATAGGTTTTCAATCCTTTATCCACAGGAAGCCGAGTCTGCCGCCCTATACCCGTGATACACCGAACACAGCATTCGGGGAGACTACCTGCATGTACGGAAAGTCCTTGGTCGATTTTTGTTTCATTTTTGAAACCAAGGTGTATATTGCAGTTCACGGATATTTGGTACACCCTTTGTGCCTAGTTTTTCTTGAGCAGTCATTTGGTCTTTTCTGACTCCCTAAACTTGAAAAGACCGTCAAGCGCTTGTCCTTTCACGCTTGTGTCAACTCTGAAAGAGATAGAGTCATCTTTTTATCGTTTCTCGACTCTTAAAACATGAAACAATAGAATTTCTTACTTTCCAATGTGGTAAAATTAATCACCCACAATTACACGCCTGCTTAGATATTGCTTGTTGACCATTTGATCGTGTGCCCTTAACTCGTTTTCAGCCCGTGTGTGGTTTTGAGTTTGATGGCAAATTTTTCAGAGTTCACCAACCAAGGAATCCCCTCAGAAGGGAATCCTGGTCATTTTCCTCCTTTTGGAAATGTTGGTGCTCCTTACATGGCGACGTTGTCCCTTCCAGGTTTAACTGTTGGGTTGCCTGTTTGGTTGTTTTCAACCTCTGTTGTCCCGAATGTCTCCACTACTGTTCAATCAGTACCTCCACCTGAACAACCTCATGTTGATTCCAAGGTGGACCTCTCCCCTTCTTCACCTGTTTCTGCGTCCTCATCTTCTACTTTGCCTGGTGAAAGCCTGGATTCGAGTAACCAGGTGGCTAAAAAGAAGAAGAAGAATACAAAGAAGAAGAAGTCTGATAAGCGAGAGGCTAAATGTACGGCTACTGTCCATGAGGAATCTCCTCTTGATAAACCTTCCAACCCTCCACGGAAAGTCAAGTTCCCTTGCCTCTTGTGCACGAGAGACCATCTTCTTCGAGACTGCCCTGGCATTTCCAAGGTGCTCGAAGTATGGTCCAACGGCCGCCCACCGTTGCCTTTGGCTTCCGGGAGTCAAGTTGGGGGCACGTCTTCAGCTGCTGTTGATAAGAACTCTAAGAAGCAGGGTAAGATCACCAATCCCTGTAAGTTGTGTGAAGGGCACCATGCCGTTCACCTTTGTCCTTATATGGATGAAGCCAAGCAAGTCTTCGACAACTCGGCTGGTTCTACACCCCGCCTTCCACCTGGTTATAATCGAATTTCTTTGAGTCCTCCGTCAGCTGATCCTATGATTGGTCAAGAGTCATCCTTGGTCGATCCCACTCCCCCAGAAATTCGAATTCACGAATCCGTCCCTGACCAACCATTGGTCATCGGATCGGTTGAACTGGCCCCGTCCGCGGTGCACCAGGTCTTTTCTGTCGAGAGTGGATCTCACACCCCCCATGTCCTTCTGATCTCTTCAGATTCTTTAGACTTGGAGAAAGATTCTCCTGTCCCTGTACTTCAAAAAGCCCCTCCTCCACCTCCCATGATGGAGGCTCCAGAGGATATCCCTCCCGCCTTCGAGATGGAGGTCATGGAGGATGCTTCTTCTACCGTAACATCAGGGGAAGACCTTCGCTTGTCGATGGTAGCCCCCCCGAGTAGTTTGGTCGCTTCCTTTGACTGGAATCGATTTGCAGGATTTCGCCTTCCGTCTTATGTGCCTTTCGAGATCACAGTACAGGCTCTTGGTCTGGTTGTACCCAGCACCATTATAGATGAAGGTGCCTCTGTTAGTATTCTGTCATCAACTACCTGGCAAGCTTTCGGTTCGCCGCCACTTGCGCCTGTTACGCAGAATCTGTTGACATTCAATAGAAGAACCAGTCAACCGTTGGGGATCCTTCCAAGGTTACCTATTACTTTGGGAGGTAAAACCGTCCATATGGACGTGATGGTCGTTCCAGGCCCCTTGGATTTCAATCTGCTTTTGGGGCGCGATTACACCTATGCCATGGGAGCACTCATCTCCTCCCTCTTTCGTGTGGCCTGTTTTCCGCATGAAGGAAGGATCGTGACCATTGATCAGCTGTCATTCTTTGGTCCTAATGTGGCAACTGGTCCGCCATCACCCCCTCCTGGTTTTTATCCACCTGTTGTCTCTGCCCCACCGCAGGTCAACTATGTGGCTACTTACCCTGTGCCTGTGCTCAGTGATGATGCCGTTGTGCATAATGTGCTGGGGGCATTAGGTCCTGACTTCCAGGGTGTTTCCCTTCCATCAGGAGTGGAACTCTTGGAAGCACCGCCTTCTGTTTCATTTTGATGTAAGTCGGTTAGAGCATGGTTTCCTCCCTGGGTCAAGCTCTTTAAAAAAAAAAAAAAAATGAAACCAGGATCTCGGAGCATAGTTCCTTCATTTGTGTCAAGCTCCTTAAAACATGAAACAAGTTGTTTGAGGATAGTTCTTTTAAGTGTGTCAACCTCGTTAAAATAATGAAACACGAGCATGTTCAATTCGACTTTTTGTTTTGAACCTTCACTCCACTTTCAATGGACTGAAGCTTGGGGGGCATGCACCTCGAATTGAGACATCATGCTGGGGGGGCATGCCCGTCTTCCTCATTCCAAGCATAGTTTGCATACGTGTGTGTTCATGTGTGCCTTTAAGCTTGCGTAAAAATGAAATGTGTGATTAGGTACATTGTGTGAATACATTTCGCATTGGGTCGTTTGTTATGTAACTGATACATTAGATTAAATCTGTATTAGAAATTTGCATGACATATAGAAAACATCATCACATGTAAAGAAAGATCCATCCAAAATAGTCATATGTATATATATATATGTGTGTGTCGAGATGTTTGCACAGTGTGCATCACAAAACTCAAAAATATACATAATTGTCTTAATACATCCTGAGACACTGTGTCTCTCAAAAAATAGGTGTGGCATAAATCCTAGAGACTAATCCGCATGGTGCTCATGATAGCACGTCACTGCACGCACTAGGCGCCTCAAGATTCGGTGGATCCGGTTCGGAA
This sequence comes from Pinus albicaulis, assembly GCA_034641835.2. Classification (NCBI taxonomy): domain Eukaryota; kingdom Viridiplantae; phylum Streptophyta; class Pinopsida; order Pinales; family Pinaceae; genus Pinus; species Pinus albicaulis. The sequence continues at coordinate 603,359,284 of CM076583.1, forward strand.
CTCCCACCGTATGGCGCTGGTATGCCATCGGTACATCTGATAGTCGGGCATAGTCTGGGATCCCATGGGCAATCCCCTCGAGGTTCTGGATCAGTTCCTCTCCTCCGGGGCCTTCCCCCTGGATCTCAGGGGCGAGTTGTGTCCTCCGGAAGATAGGAGACATCCCGGCTGGTCTCTCAGGTCCTACATTTGCATGCATATATAATTGTGTCAAGACAAATGTGTATTAACAAAAAAACATATAAACATAAAATCAAAATATGAGGTCTTACCCAGCTCCTCGTCCCAGTCGTCTCCTTCTGGTAGTGGGAGATCTGGGTCCCCGGTAAAGTCAGTTCCCGAATAGGGCCAATCTTCCACGACGATCAGTTGGCGCCGTAGCCACCTAAAGAACTCTGGCCTCCAGGACATCTATTGGCCACCTCCAGATCTGGGCATCAGTGCTGCCCAGCGAGCCATTCGCGGCTCTCGTGGTATCGGACTCGCCACTGCGGCCCCTTGGCCCTGGAAGATTGGTATGCGTTCCAGAATAAACGATACCAAGATGGAACCATACCCGAACTGCTTCAGTTTCCCCTGTTTGCACTTTGTGAGCTGCCTTTTCATGTTGATGGTTACTGCTTCTGCCCAGTTGAATAGTAGGGGACCCATGCATTCTGAGGCTAACAGGAGTTGAGTCTTCGTGGCCTCGTGCGGAGCCTGCGACCCAGCAGCCCGCGTAATGGTGTGGAGAACTACTCTCAGTGCTAGATCGGGGATGGTGGAGATGTATACCTTCTTGCTTCCTGATCCTGTTTGTGCCCCTCGGCACACCCGCGCCATTACCTGTTCCATCTTTTCCCCGGATGGTCTGCTCCCAGTCAGTACAGGGATTGGACCTCTGCGGGACAATCCAGTAATGAAATAAATGTCAGTGACCTCCAATTCTAACACCTGGTCTCGTAGCTTGAACACTTGTTCATTTTCATCCCAGATGCTGATTAGATATTGGAGGAGCTCGGGCTGAGCTCGTAAACATGGCGTGAGGAAGAAATTTTTCAATCCACAGTCTCTAAGAGCGTTCATGCAAGCTTGGCTTTGCATGGCCTCTTCATCCTCGTCTCCGTGCTCTCGTTCCTTCCATTCGATTGCCATTTTTAGTGGTTATCTGCATTCATATGGTCAAAAACCCCTGATTAGATCTTTGGTGAGCTTCAAATTTCAAGAAATTTGGTTTAAATACCGGAATTTTAGGCGGAAATTTAGGTTCGGCCGCTGGCGCGGCTGTTTTGCTAACAGTCGCGCCAGGTGGCGCGAGCCCTTTAGTAAAAAGAGCTCAGTGGCGCGGGTCCGTGCCCGATACCCGCGCCACTGGGCCTGGCCCTAAAATTTTAAAAGTGGCCACAAAAAGTTAATTTCTAAAGGAAAACCATTAAAAAATGTATGGAAATGAAGAGCTAAGGAGCGCCTCTTACCTGTGACAGACGAGACGCTGAATGGTTGCCTGGATTGGTCGCAATCACCGTCAGAAGATTCTGCTCCAAAAGGACCACTGTTGCTTTCCACAAGGTGAATAGTAAAAAGTAATTTCATTTTTTACCAATTAGACATATTTATAACTTTTTCAACGTTAAATGAGCTTTAAAAGTTATTTTTGTCAAATATTTGCATATGTTATGTCGAAAATGGATTTTACGCTTGCTTGGTATGTGCAGCAGCAGGTTTTTGCGACTTAAAAAGATGGACACGAGTTGTATTTTATACTTTTTCGGACTCGGTAAATACACGAAAAGTCACTCTGGAGTCATCTTTCAGCTCTTTTCTGACTCTCTAAATATGAAAAGATTGCCGAGGCCCTTGTCGTTTCGATCTCGTTAAAATGGACACGAATCGACATTCACCCGGTATAAGTTTAACCCTTTTTCGGGCTGGGCTGGATCGATTACGAAAAAGGAATACCCTAGCCTATCGCGACTAGGAGGTTTTCCCGGATATTGTTTTCTACCTTTCCGGATCTGGGAAACTATTTACGAAAAGGGACCTGTGGAGTTTTCTTTTCCGCTGTCTTTTCAAACTCTCTAAACATGAAAAGACGCCGAGTTCTTCCTTTGTCAGACTCGTTAAACCCTGATGACATCGGATTTAGTCGAAATGACGTTCTCCGAGTTTCTCCTTCCTGGGACTCGTTAAATGCACCAGGATGGATTCGCCCGAAGGGCGGACTTATATCGCAAGCATATGCTATCCCCTTCAAGCTTGTTATTAAAAATAATTGGGGTACTCGCCAGAAATGGTGGGGGAAAAATGGAACCATCGTCGTTGTCGTCGGCAGTATGTCGCTCTTGAACATGGCACTGGTCTGCATTCGTGTCGGGTTGGGTACATCTCATCTCGTTGCTTCACTTTGCCTCCATGGGTTTGGGTAATCTCTTTTGACCTTTCATCTGTTCACTGCCTCGTCACCATGACCTCTGATCTGTTGATGTCAAATACTGCCAAGTCCACTGTCGTGCCGTTCATATGTTCAAGAGAAGTTGGCCTCTGCAAATATCAACCTTCCTCTGTTTCTCATACGATCCTAATTCACAACAAAACATCATGTTCCTCTGTCTCGTGTCGATGATGTGGGAATCATTATGGCCCACCTTCGATCAAGGTCACTTCCTGTCGACATCAACTCATTATCCGGGAAGTTGGTCTAGAGACTCCTTATGGTACCTTGGAGCCTGCATGCCTCAATGGCAGGTTCGTCGTATTCGACGAGAGGTTTACATCATTGGCCTCCGATCGAGTGATTCTGCGGGTGTTCGACGTCAACTCATTTATTCGCACGCCGTAGATTGTACCTGTAGTACCTTGGGGACCATTGTCATTATTGGTGCTTTCTCTCGCGTCGGTTAACATCTTTCATCATTGGCTGGTAATCCGACGATGTTCTTGCATGTTCGACTTTAGCTCACATATTCACATGCTTGAACTTGTACTTTTTTGGGTCGAGATGGAGCGCAAGACCCTGGATTGTGTCTGTTGTAATCCAGGCTGCGATTGTGGATTATTATCATTATGTACATGACTCACTGATTGGATGGCTGCGACCATACTTGAGTCTATTTGTTTGATCTTAGTTGGATGGCTGCGCCCATACCCTGGATCCGGATTATAGCATACTCTGTTTCGGATGGCTGCGTCCATACCATATACATCATGTACTTGAGATATCAGTTGTATCTTTCTGCGCAGGTTTTCCGACGGCGGGCCTTCAGTTGAACATGTTCTCGTAAAGCATTTCACCCCTCTCCCTCTCGGGCCTCATACTTTAGGGGGCATCTGTTACACAGTTTTTTGTCACCGTCCTTACCATTCCCCATCCCACACAATGGAGGACCCATTCTGTGACCTGTGAACATTGTCATGCCTTGAAATCATCATCAATGCATCCCTCTGAACATGAGCTTTATTTTCCCTTGAGACATCTCCTTGAAAAAGTCATAAAAAACAGCCCTTTTAGCATTGGCGCGGGCAAGCAGTTCAGTACTCGCGCCAATGGAGAAATTAATGCAAAGAGATCGCGCCACCTGGCGCTCTGTCATAGAGCCGTAGTCGTGCCACCCAATTTGGGAGTTGTTTTTTAAATATGGATGGCGGGAGTTGAGTTCTAACAAATTCACAAACCATCACCTATCTTGAGTTGGGAGGTTGGCTGCGGGAGTTCTATGGAGGGAAGTGGTTTTGCCACCTCCTCATGGAACCTTCCTTGGTGATAGGGCCAATCCCATAATAATAGGGATCCCAACTCCTCCTTCCCCATCTATAAAAGCTTGCTCAAATCAATGGCAAGCTAGTCTTGAAGTGCCTAAGCTCTGAATCTCCATAGTCCCAAGAGCCTTTGTGTTGTAAAGCACCCTCTCTTTCCCTTAAGGCTGACTCAAGTAAGGAGACCATTGTCACGAGACTCTGGAGAGGTTTTCCCTTTCCTTAGCAAGCTTTGCGAGACGTGGACTACTGGAAACCCGTCCGAAGGAGACCGCGACGTCAGAACTTGGTTGTAATCTTTCTTCGCTGGTTATTTAATAGATGATTATGATTATGGTTCCACTCCATTTTCCATCATGTTAATGTGAGTAATGTCCTTTCTGACTGATGTTTAGTTACGTATGCTGGTTTCTATGCTTGTATCTGTTCGTTTCTTCCATGTGCAGGTGTTCATCCGCGGAGATCGTGGAGGGATTGTGATCTGCCAAGCTTGAGGAACGGGGACGCTTCTTCTTCAGATCCTAGCATTGGAATCCAGGTAGGCTCTTATCTCCAGCCTTTTCATTCGTAATTAGGAACCTGCGTCATGACATTGTTTGTTTGTTGCTAGACCCCTGCTGGGCTAGTAGGGATCGCCTCTGTCCGCAGAGGGGATTTACCTCCTCAAAAAAAGTAAAGAGTCCACAAATCATATGTACAAGGGTTGTGAACTATACTAGTACTAGTACTACTATTGCTACTACTAACTGTACATAAGTCATTTGTACCAATTGGACTAGGAAGGAGCTCCAACTATGTTTATACTGGAACTGGGGATGGTTGTGCAATATAGCACCCCAATTGTGTGTTTAGGAAGCAATTTCCGAACACAGTTTATGCAAAATTCATCAGTTCATTATGTCTATTCAAGGGATTCACGTTGTCTTTCATGTATCTTTCTCAGTTTACTCAAATATGGTTTTTTCTGCCCTTATACATAATCCATAAGTGTGACAAGTCTGCAACAAAGTATCCTTGTAGCTTGCTTGAATAGCCTCTACTTCAAAATAGTTTGTATGCTTCCAGTATGTCCACAACCACTATGTTTATGCATTGGTGAAATCATGTGTCAAATGATAAGCATATGATCACATCTCTGAGTTCACCAACCACGTGGATAAGAGTATTTTACATCTTAATGATCTTCGCATAAATTTTGATCCATGTTGCATTGATTTTCTTTGCAATGGATAATGGAATTACATTTATTGATGCACCATAGTTGACCAGGCAATTGTGTACATTGAAGTTGAAAATTTCGAAAGTTAAGAGAAAAGGAGGGAAAAGTGTGTTTACTTGTAATGTTAAATCATGAAGTATTGATTTGAGAGGATCATAAGACATACCCAACCCCTTGTTTGAAGGGGGAAGATTATCACCAGAGGTGTGTCCAAGTGCTCGTAAAATAATGTCTCGCTGGCTCATGATCTTTGTTAACTCAAACAGTGAAATGTTCACATGATCCTTTTTCATGTCTTCAACTATGTTATAGTCCACAACGGGAAGGAAAATCAAAGTGTTTAGGGAAGTAACTTGAGTTGTTACTTCTAGAGTGATGATATTATATGCAGAAGTAGTTTTTGCTCAGAATTCTTTCCTAGACTTTCTTTGAGTTGACTGGCAGACTGATTTTCCTTAACAAGGGTTCCTTGAATTTCTACTTTGTCAACTGCATTGTAGTGGCCAACCCTTGGCTTCTTAAATTGTATTGATTAGTCCATGTTTGGGCCGAGGGGTCACTTTGAGGTTGTTTCTCGGTTGTGTTATGTTGGGCTGCAATTACGCAGTTGACTATAATTACTGCATTCCTAACACTTGGAGTCTCATCAGGTGTAGCATATTGTTCCTTTTATTCTTCCGACTTGGTCTACTCGTCAGAAAGTACCATGTCATAGAATTGAGTAGCAATAGAGCTCACGGTGTGATTCCATTATGGGCATGTTTTCTCAAAATGGTAATCTTGATGATATGAAAATTACTCGATCATGTCCAACTTGTCCACATTCAATGCTACATTTGAATTCTATGCATATTTTTCTGGTTGATTAATGTTTCTTCCCAAATTCACTGTCCTTTTGAACAAGTTGAATCGCAGAGGCTTGCTTCTGATAGTTGTCTCACTTGACCTTTGTTTAAGCTTTGCCAACTCATTTGACAGATTCTTCACCATGCAGGTGAAGTTCTTCAGATCAGACGATTCTTTCTCTTTGGCCTTGTCTGAAACTTTTTACCTATATCTCTGGAGTCCTTTATTATTTCATCATTTGTGATGACTTCTATTGTGTGCAAGTATTTCTCAACCATGATTGCTACTTCAAAATTTTCTGAAAGTGATGGTTTTGCAGTCTCCTTCATGAACTGTGAAATGCTTACTCACAAGACATAAGTGTAGTAGTCCTTTGTAATGGAGTCATGAGGTTTCACATCTTCTGGAAATCTATTCAAGACATGATTGAACCTATTATTGAAATCTTTCACATTTTATTTTGGATCCATTTTTAGACTACCTATCTCTTTCAACAACATGGCAGGGCTCTTATCATTAGCAAATTTCTCAAGAAACATTTTTTTAAATCCCCTCCAATTCTAGATGGAGTTTGGGGAAGATTGTGGTACCATACAGTTGCTATACCATCCAAGGTACATGGAAAAAGTATGAATGCAACATCATCATAGCATACCTCAAGTGTTTGCAGATGTAGGTAGAAGTTGTCCAAGTGTCTTCCAATTTAACCATTCTGTCAAGGTCATAATTTGTTAAGAGATTTTCTGGGTGCCTTAGAATTTTATGCAGCACACTCAAAAGTGCGTGTGGGCCCTGAGACATCCAATCTAGATCTTGGTCTTCCATGTATTCATCTTCATACTCCTCCTCTTATTTTTCAGAATCTAATAACTCCTTTTTCTCTTCATCATCGCCTAACCCATGGAAGGTTACACCTAAGAGTAGCGAGGTACCTCCTTCACCACCACTGAAAACTAGAGGTTCTTCTGCATTCTCCACGAAAATTTCTAACTTCTCAAGGGTGGAAAGAACCACGTCTTGCAAGGTGGATATTGTTATCACTCTCCCTGTTTCCCAAGGCTGAGAATGGAACTGAAGGAGGTAACCTCAAACCAACCTTTAGGTTAGGTAGCTAGCCCTAACAGAACTAGAGAAGGCTCTCTCAATGCCACTTTCTAGCCAATGAGATGACTGAATATATAATGATCTTAGGCTAGTTATGATGCTCAGTAGATTATGTTTTTTGTTTTGTTTTGAGTTTTTGTGGATAGGAATGACATTCAAGGAACTAGGTGTAGGTTTAGGTCTGATTTCAAAGGTTAAGTTGCAGAAACAAGGATGAGGCCAGGTAGGTAAACTCATGAACATACTTAATTTGTCATTGTGTATAGGGTTTTGAAACAAAAGGAGTCAGAATGAGAATTTAAATGAATTCATTCATCAGAAGAGTAAACACATCCATGAAAAACTTATGAAACAGAGCATAGAAGGCAATGATTTCTGTTTATAAACTCATAAGGTTAACATACAGAAGCGTGCATCTTCTGAAAAAGGTAACATAAAATTTAACTTGATCAAAAAATAGAGAAGAAACAATGCTCAAAATCATACCACTGGAATCTCAAGAGTATAGCTGCAACATCCTTTGGTTTCACTAAAAAAAGAGTTGTACAATAGCTCCAATGCAAATAACAACTATCCAACCTCTAAAATGACTTGAGGTGGACTAATTATAGAAAATAGAATTCATGAAACCTCACTGGGTCGAAATATGATCTAAAATATATCATAAATTTAATGTATGAGTCATTACCTAGAATATAGGGAATTTAGAAACCATTTCCTCAAATTTAGCTAATAACTAGGAGTTCATGTCTCTTGGATTAATTACATCATTCCTCCATAAAGAGAAGCAAAAAAAAACTCTCCTACCAAAAATAAACCTCATGGGACAACTAAACCTTGTATTTTGGAGTTTTTCTGAGTTTAAAATTGTTTAAGGGAACCTAATGACAAAAAAACCACGCCTCAAGTAGAATTGTTGCGCCAACCAGCCAAAGAATTATGCCACTTTGGAGCTGATTTTGACTAACTTTTAGGTTCCCATTTGAAAATATGGAAGCTAGGCTAGGTAGCCCTATCTGTATTATTCCATTTCACCCTCAAAACTAAGAAAATACCCACTATAAGGCCTTCAAAAATTGATTCTCCCAACCTTACTCCAGAAGCGCGGCGCAGAGGTAAAAACAGTGGTAGAAGCATGCAAAATGTGATGTTTTTTGCATTTTTCTTCAAAATGGGAGGGTGAAATGAAAAAATGAGGTCATATATGTTATGTATAAGTGAAAATCGATCCAATCGTATAAAAATTTATCCATTTAGATGCACTAATAAAAAGCGTCGCGCCACTGCGCGATGCTTCTGTAATGACCAATTTTCTAGAATTTTCAAAAAAAAATCTGCAAACATAGGGCTTAAAGATGGACCAATATCTCTATAACCAATTTTTTCTTGCACCACTAAGAGAGTTTTTTGTTATTTGGAAGGCTATGAACAAAAAATTCCTCCCTTTTTCCAAAAATTCTTTCCCATTTGCTCAGAATCCAAGTTTGAAGTTGATCACTAAACATTTACAGAAGCATAGTGCACTCTCAATAGAAGCATCGAGCCACTTTGAGAGGGAGTTTGGAGGAATTTTCAGAAGAATTTTTGGCTGCAAGTGGCATGGTTGGAAATCTTAGGGTCTCTTCCATACATTGGAGTCATAAAACATGGAAAAACCCTAATCGAAACCCCTGAAACATTGACTTGAAGACAACATGTTCAAAAGCACATAAAATGACCTAGAAAAAATGTATTTTTGGAATTTGTCTCACATCATAACCCTTGTGCACAAACTGAAGGAGGTTTTTGTTCTTTTGTCTATTATTGAAAAAATCCTCTTTCACTTTTGTCAATTTCATCTTCATTCCCTTAGAAGGTAAATTTTAAGTAAGGTTATCCCTCTATGCAACGTAAACCCTAGAAAATGATCAAAAAGCTCTAAAAATGATGCCATGGGTCTGAGTTGGCTCAAACCTAGAATCGTGGCCTCCTTTATGAATCTTGTTTTCTTCCTCCATGGTGTTTGTCAACAAGATGAAACCCTAGCTAGATGAAATGGGTAGGGGAGGTGTAGAATTAAGAAAATAAGGGATAGTGGTAGGGTGGATTTAGGGATAGAAATGGGGTGGAAGGAAACTAGGGAAAAATCCATAAAAAAATAGGGAGGTAGGGTGATGAGTTGGATTTACATTGCAAGTGAAATTCCTGGAAATGGGCATGAGGAAGGTGCCCAAAAGGTCAAAACATAGGGATTTACTAGTTTTTCTGGAAGAATGTAGTGAAAACTAGGGTTTTGATGAAATTGATGGAAAGGAAGGTTGTGTGTAATATTCCTAAATTAGCTGCAGCTAATAGTAATATTAATTTTTCCTTGTTTATTTTGCATTTCATGTATTGATGAATAAATTGTAAAGGAGGACATGTAAAACTCTTGAAAATCAAGAATAAATCAATGCCTATGTGAACAGAGACATATCTTGGCTATGTAAATAAACTCTTGCAAGTGTGAAAGGGTCTAAATCACAAGAGTGGATCCTATTTGACCAAGTCAATAGCGCAGTCTAGATGCATTGAACCTCCTTGAGGGACAACGCAGTTCTAGAAGGAGATTCTAAATGTGAAAGGAGCTAAACTAATGAAGTGGCTTAGGGGTTTTCCAAGACTCCAATATTATAAAAGGAGGAGGACAACAACAAGGAAGGGTTGTTGAAGATTATCATTTCACAAGGAATTGTCTGCTAGACATCCCTTGTTGGGTATTCCTGTTCAGGAATCCCACCTCCTTCCTTGAGAAGCTCTTGGAGGAGAATTGTGCTAAACTTGTCCACTATCAGGCTTGGGCCAAGCTTCACCTTACATTACAACACTGCTCATGTTCAGGGTTGAGCTGTCTTATGAGCTGCAGCAAGTGGAAGACTAGATCTGCTTAGATCTAGATGATAGCAGTGGATCTTCTCAGTGAGTGTGTATTTTAACCTCCTGGAAGAGTTCATTTGCTGATTGCAATTTATATCTAAATCTTGGCATCGGGAAAAATCATTCTCAGAAGCTACAACGCTGTTCCTCTCCCTAGGACAACTTTTTTTGCAGATCTACAGCCGCAGGGTGCTTTGCTTGCACTTTGGAGAAGAGATCTCCGGTGTTGGGATTCTTCCTTCACTATGGTGATCCATAGATTGGCCAACCAATATATGTTCTATTTCAGATCTGATATTTTACATGTACATGATTTAGTGATTTTCTGAATCATTCTGCAGATCTGCATTCTTAGATCTCAGATCTACTTCCGATGCTTCATGTTTTGAGCAAATCCTCAAGGGGAATGTATAGATCAGCCTTTATTGTACATGGATCTGTATTGGATCTATATTTTTATGTATAGATCTGATCTAGATCTGAAGAATCAATAAACTTTTGCTTCAACCCTAAAAATAATGCTGTCATGGTTATGCAGTCTTTGTCATGGTTGTAGCACCTCATTTCTGAGGATTTCTTCTGTATTCTTTCATTCTTCTTCTGTAAAATTTATGAGATATACCTCTGATATTATTTTCCAATTTTAAGACCTTATTTCAGTCATACCCTTCAGAAAATCACGCTAACATGCTTCATTAAAATTTCTGCATACTTCTAGTCATGGGAAATCAGGGTTTTCTAGCCTAGTTAGGAAAGAAGGAACTGTTTAACATAGAAAAACTTATTTTTTTTGCTGAAATTTGACATGGGAGTCCTTAATAACCCTAGATATTATATACAACCACTTTCCCATCTTATTTGTACACATATCTCTGAATACACTCATTTTAGGGCCTAAATCCTCACTTTTCCCCACCTTTTGCCTTATAAAAAGATATATAAAGTTTCTGCTACATATTTTATTGAAGGTTAAGTGATTTTGCATCTTTATATGACATATTTCTGTAGCTCCACATTGGTAATAACTCAGATTATTCCCAATAGTGTATTTGTTCCTAATTTGGAACATTACAGTGGTATCGGAGCAAGATCTTTGGCTCAGCCTGTGGCTTCAAGCCAAAGTGCTGTACAGCAAGGAGAAAGGTCAGAATGATGAAGAATATGATTTTACTCTCTTCAATTTTCAGATCCAATAAGAACCTCTCCAAGGAGGTTGTACAAGAAGAAGAGAGAAGAAGCAGTGAAACTTCCTGGAAATTTCAAGAGCAAGAAGATATTTCGATCAGATATACAAGATATATACATAAGGAAAATTTTGAATCATCATCTCATGGATATGTGCACTCAGCCATATCACCAAAGCTTTAGCATTATGTCAGTGATTTCTTCACGAAGAGGAAGAAAGGAGGGGTACCCAAGAAGGAGACTCTTAGAGAGTATTTGCAGGAGTATGAAGATCAATCCAAGGAGTTCAAATATAACTTGAACTTCCAAGGGTTCTGTAAGATCGAGGAGAAAAAAGGCAAAAATGAGGAGCAGCATGGTAAGGGTAGATTCTATCTATCTATCTTTGATGGATCACCTAAATGTCCAGTAAGGGTTTGGGTGAAGGAGCTAGACAACTTTGTGCAACAACATCAAGTTTCAGAGATTGAAGCCATCAAAGTAGCAGCGCTGAATTTTGAAGGTAAAGCATATGCTTGGTGTTTATTTGAGTCTTTTTCCTTGAAGAATGCAAATACACCTACTTATGCAAGATTTATGGTAAGATTGACAGAGTGGTTTGATGAAGCTCCATGTGTAACATCTTTTGTTGACACTATCAAACCACATCAGACAAATATTTTGCATGAGTTGGAAGGGTATATGAATCCAAATACATTTCTGAAAACCATGGAAGAAGGTGTAAGCTTGTTTGACACCTTTCCAAGGGCAAGATCTCCATTGGATGAAGGGCTTCCTTCTCAAAAAGAAGGCATGAAGATTCCTCCTTCAATAGAGGGCCAAGATCTAAGGTCTCTTATTGAGGGTGAGGCAACTTCAGCTATTGAAGAGGAGGATGGGGAAAAAGGAGCTAATAACATAGTCATGACATGAGTACCTCAAGCATCTCATGAAGAGGAGGATGGAGCACTTTCTCCTAGAAGAGAAACTCTTGCAATCTTGCAAGGAGTTCCAAAAGATCTCACACATGGAGATCTTGATACAACAAAAGAGCAACATGCATCATCATTGTCAAATTATGAAGTCTTGAAGATAGAAGGAGGAAGAGAGTAGGAAGAGCATCTCAAGGAGAAGAGCATCTCAAGGAGAAGAGCATATACCCTTCTCTGTTTCAAGGGTTGGAAGACCAAAGAAGGCAAGAGAATCCATGCAGCAATGGTAGGGGCAAATATGTCCACCTACATCCACATTCTTCTCTATGCCTCGATGCCTCTTTGCAAGGAGGCATTCCACCAGGAAGACCTCTTGATTGGAGGAAAACTAAAGTTTTCCCTCAACTATGGGCAGAATTTGCATACTTGGCTAATGAAGGAGCCTTGGGAGAAGCAAGCATGACGCAGAGGATCTTTCATGAATTCAAAAAAGAGGTAAGCAATTTTCTGAATAGGACATTGTTATCTTCCATTCATTCATTTGCACTGAGAAATGAAAGATCAGAAATCTATGATGATATGGATATGAGGATACATGGAAGAACCATATCTTTTGGGTAGCCCATGGTCTTCTCACTTATAAAAGAGATTTCTGAACATGACAAGAGGATCTTAATACTCTTGCATGCATGGGCCAAATTGAGGAAGTATTGGAGGACAAGAACTTTCCAAGGGGAAGTTGATTTCCACATGCTTCAATCTTGTCTTGAGCAAGATCAGCTGCAAGGGAGGCAGCAAAAGAAAGTTTATGGGACTCCAAAATGTGACCTTGGCATCAAGTATGTCAAAGAGGAGAGCCATGACATGATAGGGGATGCATTTCAGACATCTACAATGTTATCATTCTTGGGGAGCCCAGATCCTTATTGGGATTCTAAACTTTTGATGGAGTACAACAAGGACCCTTTCACATGTGAGGTGCTTGATGGGAAGGTAATGGATGGGAGGTATAAGGTAGTTGGAGGAGTCATCTATTTCCATGATTAGATTTATTTGGTTAAAGGCTCCAAGCTCAAGGAGAAACTGCTGAATGCAACCTATGAGATCCTGCTTTCCAAGCCCACTGGTTTCATTGAAGCTTATCATACCATCTTGGATGGATTCATGTGGGAGATTTTCAAAGAGGAGGTGCACTCTCATATGAATAAGTGCATGGACCATTTTTTAGATGACGAGAAACATAGCTCTTGGGAAGAGTTATCATATACACCTCCTTATTCATTGAGTGTGAGAGGAGGCTCATCCATGAGCAACCTTGCTGATTTTAAACAAGTGTATGAAAAATATTATATTGCTGAATCTCATGATGTATACTTGTATCTTTCTAACACTCATTTGCAGGGCTTTGCTCCAAGAGGGAGCACTATTTATGATCGGCTTCATGGGCCACTTGAGGCCATGAAATTTATTGATGATGATCATCCTTTAGAGGATCTTGGAGAGGAGATACACTTCCCATGGTGTGACTCCTTTACACCAATCATAACACACCTTCTCGAAGCATGCAAGAAGGATGGGGCAGCAAGCAAGTGTTGGAGGAAACACTTGTCATCTTCTATTCTATGGCAGTTGCGGGTAAAACTGCGCTAGTTGCACATGAGGAGGCATATTCCTTCTCCTTTATCATATATGGCAGCTAGCATGATCTTAATCATGATTCCACATGATGAAGATGTTCTTATTCTTGGGAACATGGTTGGAAGAGAGATACATTTGTGGAATGTGTCTTTGGGGAAAGGAGTTTCCCACATTCTTTGCACTACATGTTCTAGGGGGAGCATGGGAGACCATATGGCCACTATAGCACATTACATGTATCTTTATGATGTGGACCATATGATTGTATGTAGCACTTGGAGCATGCCTCTCATGGACATTTGGGAGGAGCTTCACTAAGAGTTACCACGCTGGAAGGTAATTCATTTCATTTGGATGATAGCATGGAGGTGGAAGACCTTCATTGATGGTGAAATTCCCCATTATGACTATCACTTCTATCTTGATGAGGCCATGGATCAGCAAGAAGTTTTCCATATAGACCTTCCTTTACTTCATAATGAGAGCTATTTGGTTTATCTACCAAAGGCCACTTTGCACACTTGGGAGGAACCATTGGGAGATGGAATTATTGCTAAAAATTTGAAGCAATGGTGGAGACTGTTGAAGGAGGAGGCCACAAGAAGAAGGGGGGAGATTTTGCAGCACCCTTGCAGTTGCTTGAGGAGAAGCAACATTTGGGAGGGGGAGACTGTAATATTCCTAAATTAGTTGCAGCTAATAGGAATATTAATTTTTCCTTGTTTATTTTTCATTTCATGTATTGATGAATAAATTGTAAATGAGGACATGTAAAACCCTTGAAAATAAAGAATAAATCAATGGCTATGTGAACAGAGACATATCTGGGCTATGTAAATAAAATATTGTGTGTGTGAAAGGGTCTAAATCACAAGAGTGGATCCTATTTGACCAAGTCAACAACACAGTCTAGATGCATTGAACCTCCTTGAGGGACAACGTAGTTCTAGAAGGATATTCTGAATGTGAAAGGAGCTAAACTAATGAAGTGGTTTATGGTTTTGCCAAGAATCCAATATTATAAAAGGAGGAGGAGAGCAACAAGGAAGGGTTGTTGAAGATTATCATTTCACAAGGAATTTTCTGCTAGACATCCCTTGTTGGGTATTCTTGTTTAGGAATCCCACCTCCTTCCTTGAGCAGCTCTTGGAGGAGAATTTTGTTAAAATTGTCCACTATCAGGCTTGGGCCAAGCTTCACCTTACATTACAGTGCTTCTCATGTTGAGGGTTGAGCTATCTTGTGATCTGCAGCAAGTGGAAGACTAGATCTGCTTAGATCTAGATGATAGCAGTGGCGCTTCTCAGTGAGTGTGTCTTTTAATCTACTGGAAGAGTTAATTCGCTGATTTCACTTCAGATATACATCTTGGCATCAGGCCAAATAATTATCAAAAGCTACAGCATTGTTCCTCTCCCTAGGACAACGTTATTTGCAGATCTACAGTTGCAGGGTGCTTTTCTTGCATTTTGGAGAAGAGATCTTCGGTGTTGGGATTCTTCCTTCACTGTGGTGATCCATAGATTGGCCAACCAATCTATGTTATATTTCAGATCTGATATTATACATGTACATGATTCAATTATTTTCTGAATCATTCTGCAGATCTGCATTCTTAGATCTCAGATCTACTTCCGGTGCTTCATGTTTTGAGAAAATCCCCAAGGGGAATGTATAGATCAACCTTTCTTGTACATGGATCTGTATTGGATCTATATTTTTATGTACAGATCTGATCTAGATCTAAAGAATCAATAAACTGCTACTTCAGCCCTAAAAATAACACTGTCATGGTTATGTAGTCTTTGTCATGGTTGTAGCACCTCATTTCTGAGGATTTCTCCTATATTCTTTCATTATTATTCTGTAAAATGTATGAGATATGAATCTAATATTATTTTCCAATGTTCAGACCTTATTTCCATCATACCCTTTAGAAAATCATGCTCACATTCTTTAGTAAAATTTCTGCATACTTCTAGTCATGGGAAATCAGGGTTTTCTAGCCTAGTTAGGAAAGGAGGAACTGTTTAACATATAAAAACTTAGTTTTTTTTTTTTTAAATTCAACATGAGAGTCCCTCATAACCCTAGATATTATATCCAACCACTTTCCCATCTTATTTTTACGCATATCTCTGAATACACTCATTTTAGGGCATAAATCCTCACTTTTCCCCACCTTTTGCCTTATAAAATGTTGTATAAAGTTGTTGCTGCAGATTTTATTGAAGGGATTTTGCATCTGTATATGACATATTTCTATAGCTCCACATTGGTAATAGCTCATATTATTCCCAATAGTGTAGTTGTTCCTAATTTGGAACATTACATTGTGAGTGATAAGGAGTGTTAGGGTATGGTGTATGAATGTTGTATGAAGGATTTAGATGGTTATATTAGGTTTTTTCCAACTGAAACCATCCAAGCATGGAGTAAAAAAAAAACTTAGTGAAGAAAACCCTAAGGAGGGAATCCACCCTTTTCTTAAGAATTTGACTTGAATGAGGTATGAAGAGAATTCAATTACTATTTTGGAGTTCTATGAACCTTTGTAAAAGCTGATTTAACCCTTGGATGACTGTTTTGAATATTGGAACCAAAATTGTAGCAAAATGCCAATATTTGGATGGTTGTGGAGAGTTGTGAGCATGAGAGAAGAGCTCTTTTGTCCATGTAACATACTTCTTTGAGAAAAAAAAAATTCCTTTAGTTTATTTTCCTATCTTTTCTAACTCCCAATGAGGATGCTTTTTATTGGTAAAATTCCTCTTTTTTTCTTTCTTTCATGACATGATTGGACATTATGGTGGTGAAACAAATGAGACCTAGACCATAACCTAGATGGAGGTATGTTGACTAATCTATGGAAATATGTGATTGATGGATGACATGACCTTGAAATGATGATGACCATGAGTGGAGTGAAGGAAGTAGCATTTCATACGTAGAAAACATTTGGTGAACATAATTTTATTTGAGAATTGGTTCAAAAGAATGAAATTTTGGCCTAGGACCACTACCAAGTAAGCCTGAAAGAGTGTATTTGATCACTGACCATTTAGACACTAACATTGGCTCTAGCTGGGGATGGAAACTCCCTTAGGAGGGGTCAAGAACACCACAAACCAGGTAGCCTCATCCATTTGGAATTGGAGTAAAAAATAAAACACTAGACACTCGAATGACTAACTAAAAGAGAAATTGACTTTGACTCAAAAACTTGACTACTGACTAAGATTACTTATTGCAGCAGACCATCAAGATCTTAGGGCCTTTGCCCTGAGCTTAAAATACTGATGATAACTTCCCACCTCCTTAAGATATATATACAATCATGCGATATGATCCCTCCAGTGTAACCAATCCAACAAATGGCTACTTACTTGAATCCTCCTCACACTTTCCTCGAACATGCAAAAGGAACAAAAGGTAGGAAACTTAACGTGTCCACTGAATATGTGCTCATGATTCATAAATACAAGAAGATTAATCTTCCCATATGGTTGCAAAAAACTGACCAAAGGATCATGAAGAACATGTAACATAATCATTTCTAGATTATTTAAAAGAGGAAAACAAACCTCCTTCCAAATTGTTGTTTTGTCTATGTACTGAGTCTGATCAACTTCATCAATGAATGCGGCAATGTCGACCTTCATTACTAGTTGTAACAAATTTTCCACAGGATCCTAAAAAATTATCTCTTGCTGATTTGGAGGAATCAAGAAACATCCTTCTATTGCAATTGGCTACTCTTCAAGATGAATTTCTGTAAGAGTGTGCTCTTGGTCTTCAAAAAATTCTAAAGATTTAGATGAACAAGTTTTCTCTTGAAACAAAAATTCAAGAAATGAAATGTTTGAAGAAGAATCTAAATGACACTCCTCATCAATGTCTTGGTATCCTGAACACTTCTGAATACCTTCTTATAATTTAAGGTAATGATCGTGATCTTCATCAATTGATTTTTGATTAATATTATCTTCAGTTAAAGAAGACATTATCTAATGGAAATTATGATGAGTACAATATTCTTTTGAAAGATGCTTTAGAAAAAACTCTTCTCTTTCATTGTTCTCTTCTTGAAATAAATATTCAAGTGATGTATGATTTGAAGGGAAATATGAATGACTATTTTCATCCCTGTCCTCATCTGTAATAAAGGGGAAAACTACTGACTGTTGAAGATATTCATGAATGTCATGGTTATTCTCTAATAATTCTTCATGATGAGAAAATAAATCAAACAAGGCTTCTTCAATATCAATATCCATTAAATATTCATCATGAATTTCAATCCCCACATGTTGAATAACATCATCTAGGTTTCCACAAAGGATTTCTACCAGCACTAGAGAAGGGTAGTTTTGTTTGTAATTTTTACAAAATGCTGCGTAGAAATATTTAAGAGAACATAGACTAGCAGATGGAAAATTCTCATACCAAAACCTTTCTCTTTCTTCTAAGGTCACCATAAATATCTTCATCAAGAAGTCTTCATGAATTTCAACCCCTAGCCTATGTATGTGCATATGAAACTTAATCAAATTCAAAGTAACATCATCTCCTTCTTGATATTTAAATTTAGGAAAATAGGTTAACCAATCAAGATGAGGCATCGAGTTTGGAAAACTAGGGATATGAGACCGATCCATAGGAGCATACGTAGCATTCATTCTTTTAGTTGAACCCATATTTGAAAGCATTTAAGTCACCAAAAATTTCTTCAAGCTACTGATTTTTGAACGATGGAGTCACCATGAAAACTCTGAACTTTTTTATTTTTCGACACTAGAATCGCCAAGTGAAAGATGCATAAACTTTCCTGTTCCTGATCACTGTTGACCATCAACAATCAGAGCTGATCTTTTTCATTCTTTCCTGGAAAATATTTAAACTTCATTCCCTGGAAACGATGCCAAATTTTTTATCACTCCCCCCGTTTCCCAAGTTTGAGAATGGAACTCAAGGAGGTAACGTCAAACAAACCTTTAGGTAACGTAGCTAGCCCTACCACAACCAGAGAGGGATATATCAATGTTACTTTGAAACCAATGAGATTTCTGAATATATAATGATCTTAGGCTAGTTATGATGCTCAGTAGATTAGGGTTTTGTTTGTTTTGAGTTTTTGTTGGATAGGAATGACAGTTAAGGAACTAGGTCTAGGTTTAGGCTTGATTTCAAAGGTTAAGTTGTAGAAACATGGATGAGGACAGGGAGGTAAACTCATGAACATACTTAATTGTTAATTTTTTATATGGTTTTGAAAGAGAAGGAGTCATAATGAGCATTTAAATGAATTCATTCATTAGAAGAGTAAACACATCCATGAACACCTTGTAAAATAGAGCATAAAAGGAAATGCTTTTTGTTTATAAAATCATAAGATTAAGATACAGAAGCATGCATGTGATGGAAAAGGTAACATAACATTTAACTTTATGAAGAAATAGAGAAAAAACAATGCTCAAAATCATACCACTCTAATATCAAGAGTATAGCTGCAACATCCTTTGATTTCACTGAAAAAAGAGTTTTTACAATAGCTCCACTGCAAATAACAACCATCCAACCTCTAAAATGACTTGAAGTGGACTACTGTAATGTTATGTTTTTAGAAACATTGTCAATCGACAAAGAAAATCTATTCCAGAGATAGACTGAAGGGGCATTTACTGAATTTGTCACCTTCATAAAGAAGGATGAGCTCTAGAGGCTACCTAGCCCACTATCAGACTCTGTCTATAGAGTGTTGTCAAGGGACAACATCCCCAAGAGGGAAATACAATAAGATTGGGAATCTCTTCAGATAACCCCAACATTGTAGCTACAACAATAACAAATACATCAAATGGAAATAACAGTGATTCATATAGACATGAAATGTTGGAGAATCCAATGGCCATCATATTAATACATAGCAGCAAATAAGAATACAAATCCTTGAGGGAATGATCACTCAAGCAAGGCACTAGAAGCCTCAAGAAACCTGTACATACAAATATGAGAATACACTGCTGCATAAGAAAGCCCTAGGCCATGACTGCACAGTTTTAGAGAGGAACTGCTGCATAAATGATGAAAATGCAAAGATATAACAATGTAGGCTCAAATAAGGAAGGGGGAGCAAGATCTCAACCCCTGAAAATACATAACATCAATCCTTTAATAGTATTGGCTAGAATCTATGCAAAAATGCTATAATACAGAAATACCGGAGTTGCAGTAGCAGTTGCAACTCAAAGCCAGAAATGCATGGATAAGGTTGAAATGGCTGCAACATATGAAGAACTCTTCTCCAATGAAAATCTGAAGTGAAAGGTTGATCCTTTCACCCAAGAATTCCCCTCCAAGTGACTTTCAATCCCTCACAACAAATAGCCACTAAGAAGAACACTTTCTAAGAGAGGGACTACGCTACCAATGATGGAATGTGGTTGTCCTGATGCCAAATATGGTGGGATATGCTCAAGAACCACCTTTGATTATCTCCCAATGGATGGAACCTCTCTCCACTGAAAAAATAGCTCCGGATAGTGTGTGAAAACCTCCCCAGCAACACCTAGCAACACTGCACAATATCTGCTACAGAAACTATGCTGATGTAGATGGCTGAAGCTATGGCCTGAATGCCTGAATATGGGAAATGGAGTGAAATCCTTCATGAGCTCCTCAAGAAGGAGAGGAGTTCCTAAACAGGACTCCCTAGTGCCCGAAGTCACTACAGCTCTGCTGAACAGCAAGAGGCAGCAACAAGTCTCTAAGACTCAAATGTAAAATGATCAATGATAATATCAATGGCTACCTTGCTCCTCTTTTAAAAAAGTGAGCCTTCCCTTCATGGGCCCTGCTTCGAATTAGGGTTTCCTTCCTCTAGAAAATTCCCTCGTACGTTGTCTCACTTAGTGCTTTCCAACTCATGTCAATGCAGTTTGATTTGGTCAAACTTGGCCTAGCCTTTATGAAAAAACCTCCTTTCACACATGGGGGTGTGAAATCCAGCTCCAAATATGATCCTCTTTCATACTTAGAGGATTTTTATTCTCTAATCATGCAAAGAATGGGTCCCCTACCCATTTTATTCATCTTTTAAAAAAATTAATGTTCCATAAAAATTTGGAACATTACAACTACATAAATAAAATAGAGTTCATGACACCTCATAAGGATGAAATATGATCTAAAACAAATCATAAATGTACTGTATGAGTCATTACCTAGAATCTAGGGAAGTTAGAAACCACTTCCTCAAATTTAGCTAATAACTAGGAGTTCATGCCTCTTAGATTAATTACATAATTCCTCCATAAAGAGAACAAAAAAAAATCCCCCCCCCCCCCCCAAAAAAATACACCTCATGGGACAGATAAACCTCTAATTTTGGAGTTTTTCTGAGTTGAAAACTATCCAAGGGATTCCAATGACATAAATGCCATGCCTCTAGTAGAAGCATTGTGCCTCCCAGCAGAAGCATCACGCCACTCTGGAGCTGATTTTGACTGATTTTTAAGTGCCCATTTTCAAATATGGAAGTTAGGCTAGGTAGCCCTATGTGTATTATTTCCACTACACCCTAAAAAATGATAAAATACCCACTTGAAGGCCTTCAAAATTTGATTCCCCCAACCTTACTCTAGAAGCACCGCACACATGTAAAAAATGTGGCAGATGCATGAAAAAATGATGTCTTTTGCCCTTTTCTTAAAAATGGGAGGGTGACATGCAAACATGAGGTCATATATGTGATGTCAGGGAAAATTTTAAGGATAGAAAATTATTTTGAAGTATAAAAAATTGGCAAATCTGACTAGTTCCTAATACGCAAACTATAAAATGTTTATTGATGTATTTGTAAAATTATTCAAATTTATAATGATATTATATATATTTTTTATATAATGTTGGTGATTTTTAAGGTAAAATAATTTTATATTGTAAAATTTGGGCGAATCATTTCTATAAAAAAATGGAAATTGGCGAATCTTTTTTTTGGAAAAACCATGGAAAGTTAGCCCACCTGCGAATATTAGCCCCTAAAATTTTCCATGTGTGATGTAGAGGTGAAAATAAATCCAACCATATAAAAATTTCTCCATTTAGATGCTATGAGAAAAAGCACCACGTCGTTGTGTGACGCTTCTGTAATGACCAATTTTCCAGAATTTTCAAAACAATTTATGCAAAAATAAATATTAAATATGGAACAATATATCTCTAACCATAACGATTTTTGAAAATATGAGAGAGGTTTTTGTTCTTTGGAAATTTATTAACAAAAACCTCCACCATGTTTCCAAAATGCTTTCTCAATTTCTTAGAATCCAATTTTTAAGTTGATCACTAAAACTTTGTAGAAGCGTAGCACACTCTCAACAAAAGCGTCACACCAGTTTGAGAGGGAGCTTGGAGGCCTTCCCAAAGGAATTTTTGGTTGAAATTTTTATCGTTGGAAATATTAGGATGTATTCTACACATTAGAGTCATCAAGAACTACACACCCCTGCTCAAAACCCTTGAAAAATTGACTTGAAGACAACTTGGTCAAACGTGCAGAAAATGACCTGAAGAAAATATAGTTTTGGAATTGATCTCAAATCATAATACCTGTTCACAAATTGAATTATTTTTTGTTAGTTGGTATATGATTGAAAAAAACCTCTTTTAGTTTTGTAAAATTCATCTTCATTCCTTCAGAAAGTAAATTTGAAGTAGGACTGTCCCTGTCTGCAATGTAAACCCTAGCAAATGATCACAAAGCTCTAAAAATGATGCCATGGGTCTGAGTTGGCTCAAACCTAGAATGGTGGCCTCCTCTATGAATTTTATTTTCTTCCTCCATGGTTTTTTTCAACAAGATGAAACCCTAGTTAGATGAAATGGGTAGGGGAGGTGTAGAATTAAGAAAACAAGGGATAGTGATAGGGTGGATTTAGGGACAAAAATGGGGTGGAAGGAAACTGGGGAAAAATACCTAAAAAAATAGGGAGGTAGGCAATGCATTGGCTTTACACTTCAAGTGAAATTTCTAGAAATGGGCATGGGGAAGGTGCCCAAAAGGTCAAAACACAAGGATTTAATAGTTTTTCTGGAAGAATGTAGTGAAAATTAGGGTTTTGATGAAATTGATAGAAATGAAGGCTATGAG
Source organism: Pinus albicaulis (assembly GCA_034641835.2). Taxonomy (NCBI): domain Eukaryota; kingdom Viridiplantae; phylum Streptophyta; class Pinopsida; order Pinales; family Pinaceae; genus Pinus; species Pinus albicaulis. Next base: position 603,381,965 of record CM076583.1, read on the forward strand.
TGATAGGGAGTGTTAGGGTATGGTGTATGAATGTTTCATGAAGGTTGTAGATGGTTATATTATGGTTTTTCGAACTGAAACTAGCCAAGCATGGAGGAAACCAAAAACGCAGTGAAGAAAAACCTAAGAAGGGAATCCACCCTTTTCTTAAAAAATTTACTTGAATGAGGTATGAAGAGAATTCACTTACTATTTTTCATGTCTCTGATCCTTTGTGTAATATTATTTAACACTTGGATGACTGTTTTGAAGTTTGAAACCAAAAGTGTAGAAAACTGCCAATCTTTGGATGGTTGTGGAGAGTTGTGAGCATGAGAGAGGAGCTCTTTTGACCATGTAGCATACTTATTTGAGAAAATAAAAATTTCCTTTACTTTATTTTCATATCTTTTCTAACTCCCAGTGAGGATTCTTTGTATGGTGAAAATGAATATTTTTTTCTTTCTTTCGTGACATGATTGGACATTGTGGTGGAAAAGAAAATGAGACCTAGACCATAACCTAAATGGAGTTATGTTGACTGATATATGACTCTAGGTTATTAATGGATGAAATGACCTTGAATGATAATGACGATGAATGGAGTGAAGGAAGTAGCGTTTCAAACCTAGACAACCTTCAGTGAACAAAATTGTATTTGAGAATTGGTTCGAAAGCATGAAATTTTGGCCTAGGACCACTACCAAGTAAACCTGAAAGAGTGTATTTGATCACTAGACATTTAGACACTAACTTTGGCTCTAGATGGGGATGGAAGCTCCTTGAGGAGGTGTTAAGAAAACCGTAGGCTAGGTAGCCTCATCCATTGGGCAATGGAGTAAAAAATAAAACACTAAACAATCAAATGATTAACTTAAACAAAAACTAACTTTACCTCAAAAAATTGATTACTGACTGAACTTAGTTATGGCAGAAGACCATTGGGATCTTAGGGCCTTCACCTCAGGCTTCAAATCCTGATGATAAACTCTCACCTAATTAAGATATATATACAATCATGTGATATGATCCCTCCAGTGTAACCAATCCAGCAAATCTCTACTTACTTGAATCCTACTCACACTTTCCTCGAGCAGGCAAAAGGAAAAAAAGGTAGGAAAATAAAAGTGTCCACTGAACATGTGCTCATGATTCATAAATACAAGAAGATTCATCTTCCCATATGGCTGAAAAAAACTGACCAAAGGATCATGAAGAACATTTAGTACAATGCTTTCTGAATGATTTAAAACAAGAAAACAAACCTCCTTCCAAACTGTTGTTTTGTCTATGTACTGAGAGTGATGACCTTCATCAATGAATGCTACAACATAGACCTTCATTAATGGCTGTAACAAATTTTCCATGGGATCCTGAAAAATTAGATCTTGCTTATTTGGAGGAATCAAGAAACATCCTTCTATTGTGTAATATTCCCAAATTTTCACATAATATTTAGAATATTAGAGTTCTTAATTTTCTTAATGAAATAAGTAAATAAAAGGGTGGAGGGACCCATAATCCTCAAGATGAATAAATATCCACTTTTATGGTGTGAATTTGGATCGATTAATCCTAGATCTACATAATGGGGTAGTGGAGCATTACTAATGTGAATGAAGTGGAGATCATGTCTCATTAATGAGATATATCATGGAGGTTGAAGCAATGAAATGAGATAATGGAAGGCATCTAATGTAAGATCATAGAGCATTCATGATGAAGTGATGGAGGAAGTATTGCATGTGTTATATTCTTTCCACGACTAATCACACACCTGGGGCCTGCTGTGGGGCGTAGCCCCTTTGCTCCGGGGTCCCAGCGCCTCAAAAAAAAAAAAAAAAATTAAAAAATTGTCCTTATTTTCCGGTGGGCAGATCCACCCATGGTTTTGTGCATGGGTTTGCACATGGTTTTTGGGTACGATGTTTTTCGGCCCTTGGTATTTTGTAGATCCAGTCAAGGGAACTACGGTTATGTTCTAATCCAGGGTTAATGGATTGGGGTTTATGTATGCTTCAACATGTATATATATGTGTTGTAACACTAAAAGGAATATAATGAAAAATCAAGTTGGTCGTCCTGATTTGGGATCCAGGAGAATATCTCCATGTTTATCTGTTTTATGTTTTATGATCTCACTACTATTTATTTTGTCTTTAAGATTTGTTTGCAAATAATTTCTGTATAGGGTTAAAATCTACAGTGAAATTAATGCACACATGATGGAGAGGGTGTACATTGCATGTAGACATGATGGATGACTTGGAGAGACATCGCAGTCAAACATGGAGGGCTATGTCCACTTGCACAACGCAGTTTAGAGGTGGGCCAAGGCATGGGAAGACTCATAAACTATATAAAGGATCTTAAGGCAACAATGGAGGGATGATTTGGATTATTCATGTAAAGGTCTATTTAGATCTGGAATTGTCATTTGACATTCCATGCTTTCTTTGGCTCTTTAGCTAAGATTTCAAGTGTTGTTTAGCATTGGGTGTTCCCGGTCATGAATCCCACCTCCTTAATTGAGTAGCTCTTAGAAGATGGTTGTACTTCATTCATCATCGGGAATTGGTGCCACATTATTTCCATTCTCTGCAGAACACCTACCTTCAGGAATTACGCAATTTGTGAAGATCAGTTGGGAGGTGGAGGTTATCTTCAGTATTTCAGCTAGAGAACCAGTGTGGGATTATTCCTATCACCTTCGGCTTAAAGATCAAAATTTTCAGGGATTCATTTCAGATCTGACATAAGGAAAAACATTATTGACCTCCTATCAACAGCAATCCCATCAAGGATTTCACAATCCATCATTGCAGATCCAAAGGAGGAAGGAAGTTACTAGTATTTTAGCTAGTAATCATGTGAGGGATCATCCCCTCACCTTGCCATCACCAATTCCATCAGCTTGAAGTTTATTGCAGCATATTTCAGTAGGCATAGAGCCTCACCCTCTTTTACATCGTAGTTTCTATAGTAGCTACATATTCAGTTGATGCAACTTGAAGGAGGAAGAAGAGGAGGCAAGATCTCAAGATCTTAGCTTGTAGATCTGAAAGAGGGATCAACCCTTAAAGCTCAGATCTGTTTGTAGAACATATTGAAGCCATATTTGGATAAGATCTAGCTTCAAATCTACATAACCCAATAGTCAAAGGATCAAACCTTAGGAGGGTGATTTTCCAAAGTTGTAGATCTGGAAAATCCTTTCTGGGTTATCTTGGGTTCCCATCACATTGGACAAATATTGAATCTTGGCATCATCAGAGCTCCTGAGCTCCATATATCTGCATTTCCTTTTGCAATAGCTTCATGTACATCAAAATCAAAAGGGACATCACAATATTTCTTCATGTAAGCTCACCAGTTACGCAATTCTAGTTGTAGCATGTTTGCAGGGTGATTTTAGGCCATCTCTTTGGCTAGATTCCCTCATCTTTTATACATTGTGTAACTAAATTCTCTCAACATAATAAAAAGGCTCAGCTTCTCTATATAGTATGAATTTGTCCTTAGATTTATTGTTTACTTAGTTATATTTCTTATATTATGTTTCAGTATTACTACATTATCCTTTTTGGGATATTACAGTGGTATTAGAGCATGATCTTTGGCTCAGCTTATGGACACTTCATCTTTTGCATCAAAAGAAGAAGCAGATAGATGAGATCTATCATGAAGGAGGATTGTAGTTTTTCCACTCCTCTCTTGATATCCATTCAAGTTCTCTCCAAAAAGGTCAATAAAATTAAGAGGGAAAAGCAAAAGGAGGATCCAAGAAGAAGATTTGATGAGGAAGGTCCAAGCACTTCCTATCAGCAAAAAGGAAAACCAGAGAATCATAGATCTCCTCATAGATCTACTATGCCCACTTTCTTTGAGGAAGGTGAATGGTATAGTCATGAAGAAAGAAGAAAACCTGAGACTCATGAGACTCTTAGTCTGTATCTTGAATTGTAGAAAGCATCATATAGAGCATTCAAAGAGAGTCTAACTCTTCAAGAATTCTTCAAACTCAAAGAAGAAATAAGATCCTATAGCAGCAATAGAAGAAAGAGGCATAATAGATTTTATTTGCCTACATTTGATGGATCTTCCTCAAGAACTATTAAGGCTTGGAGGAAAGATTTAGATACATTTTTTAGGCTACATCCTGTGGCTGAAAAAGAGGCTGTCCAAATTGCAGTAGTTCATCTTCAAGGTGAAGCCAATGATTGGTGGTTTGGTCACATGGAGCATGTAAAGGTGACTAAATATTTAGATTTATTTCAAAAGTTGAAGAAGAAGTTTGATTTGAGTGAAATAGAGAGGTGCAACAAAGATACATTTCCTAAGGAAACAAAGGAGGATTCCATTCTTGTCACTCTGGACCAGGGGTCACTACATTCACCACAAGTTGCAGAAGTACTTGCATCCAGAGAAGAGACGCTTGCAACTTTGCAAGATAGTCTTGAGATCTTGACATATAGAGTCCCATGCATGATTCAGGAGATGCATGAGGAAGAGGAGGAATATTACAACACTGATACATTGATAGAAGATTAGCCATCACTCTTACCACCAGTTGGAGACACCATTGTCCTGGTTGGAGGACTCTTGTGTCCTTGCAAGAGGTTCCCACACATCAGTTGATCCAAGATATGTATACACTTTCATCACATATTTTTTCAGTAGATATTATTGAAAGTTATGAGAACCTGCCATCAGGGCCAATGCATAACCAAGGGTTAGAACAAAATTCTGATTTTAAGCAGCAACATATGATAGTGTAGAGGACCCTTGATCTAATCAAGGAGGAGATGAAGATCTATCCCAGTTCATTGTTGTTGAGCTACATTGAACCCTTTGAGTTGAAGTGTAGAGTTTCAAAATATGGGATGAGCATATTCTATGTACAATGGCTGACCATAAGTTCAACATTGTGCCTTGCCATGAGAAAACATATGTACCACCATGCAGATCTACAGTGTTGTCACTTAGTGATAATGAAGGGGCCCCATTATTCTTGGAGAATTCTGAAGGTAGCTTCACTCATGAAGCCATGGAGGTTAAGATGATAGATGGTAGACATCTTGAGATGAGGAATATTTTCTCCTTTCTAGATGACACTTTCTCAATGAGCATCTCACCGCTCAAAGAGAAAATTCTACCTGGAGAAAATCCAAAACCTTATTGGTTTTGGAGGGCCATTGATGAGAAGAAGGTCTCATTGAGAGATCTCATTAGAGGTGCACTTCAACATTTCATGGAGTGAAAAGTTCTTCATTGGTTTGAGAAGAATGGTATTCTACAAAGGGAGGATACCATGTTTGTGCAGTACGACATTCATTATCCACATTGGGATGAGTGGGTGAGGATGATAAACAAGGGGTTGCATGACCACTTGCAGATATATGACATGGGCTAGCAAGAAGCTTGGTTACGCTGGTTTCTCTTGGGTGAGTTTGGTTACTACCCAAAGGCTCCCATTCCTTTAATCCATGCCTTGAAAAACACTCATGTAATGAAGAAGGAGGCATGGCTACGCTGGCTGCTCCTAGGTGAGTATGGTTACCACCCAAGAGCTCATATTTTTTCTGATTCATGCCTTGTGTATCACTTATAGAATGCAATAAAAGAAGGCATGTTCACTTTGGTTGACCATGAGAGAGATTGTCCATCACATGACAACCCCTATGTCTATGTGTTTTGAATTGTGTAAAACTTGGCATGGTACTCTGATGAGGTGTATTAATGGTGCTTACTTGTATTGGGATGTTGTGACATTCCAAATTTCTATCAGTATGTCTTTACTCCACGATGCACACGAGGAGGAGAGAAGGCAACATGATCTCTTGTTGCTTTGGTTGCTTTTGGGGGAGTTTATCTTATCCATCTTGCATGGGGGAGATGTAGGATGGTAGAAAAGGGCCTTAATCCGGTGGTTATAGTTGGGAGAATATGGTTTGACATCTTTTTCTACCCATATATCTCTATTTTTTCTTTTTCATAATGTTGGAGTGATGCGGATCCAACAAGGTCAACAGGGCTAAATATGAGGGCATGTCAGTTCTCAATGTAATTCATGAAACATGGGATGAAGAAATGCTTTGTGAGATGGGACTTTTCCTTTGTGAGAAGAACCACTTTGTTTTATGTATCTCATTTATTGATGCTGATGTTGGACGTCATATGGTTGTCACTTGGTACCTCATGGAAAAAGGAGAACATCTAACCATACAGTTGGAGGTTATTCTATGCAATTTTGAGAGACAACTTTGGAACCAAACATGCATGACACATTGCAGCAAATGGAGGAGGCCTTCCTTCTGTGGATGAAATTTGGAGGGGAATAGATGGATTTGCATCTACTTTTGCAGTTGCTTGAGGACAAGCAACATTTTTCCAGGGAAGTACGTAATATTCCCAAATTTTCACATAATATTTGGAATATTAGAGTCTTAATTTTCTTAATGAATTAAGTAAATAAAAGGGTGGAGGAACCCATAATCCTAAATATGAATAAATATCCACTTTTTATGTGTGAATGTGGATTTATTAATCCTAGATCTACATAATGGGGTAGTGGAGAAACTACTAATGTGAATGGAGTGGGGATCATGTCTCATTAATGATATAGATCATGGAGGTTGAAGCAATCAACTAAGATCATGGAAGGCATCTAATGTAAGATCATAGAGCATTCATGATGAAGTGATGGAGGAAGTATTGCAATTAATGCACACATGATGGAGAGGGTGTACATTACATGTAGACATGATGGATGACTTGGAGAGACAACGCAGTAAAACATGGAGGATTATGTCCACATGCAAAGCACAATTTAGAGGTGGGCCAAGGCATGGGAAGACTCATAAACTATATAAAGGAGATGAAGGCAACAATGGAGGGATTATTTGGATTATTCATGTAAATGTCTGTTTTGATCTGGACTTGTCATTTGACATTCCATGCTTTCTTTGGCTACTTAGCTAAGAATTCAAGTGATGTTTAGTGCTGGGTCTTCCTGGTCGGGAATCCCACATCTTTCATTGAGTAGCTCTTGTAAGAGGGTTGTACTTCTGTAATATTCCCAATTAGTCCCAAGCTAATGGGAATATTTATTTTTGTTTTATTTTTCTGTTTCATGAATAAATGTGTAAAGGAGGATCAATAAAACTCCTAAACAGTAAATAAATCATTGCCACATGTGAAAAAGGCTAAATTTGGGCTATTTAAATAAGCACCCTTAGGTGTGAAACGGGTTGAATCTTTTGACTGGGTCAACCATGACCAAATCAACAACGATGCCTTGGAGGAGTGGCCATCAATGAGGCACAACGTAGTTTTAGTTGAAGGTGGCTCATGTGAAAGGAGCTATTTCATTGAGATGGTTTAGGGCTTTGCAAGCTCTCAAATTATAAAAGGAAGAGGATGGTAGCATGAGAAGGTTGTTGATGATATTGTATTTTCAAAGTATATTGTATGTTTAGACATATCTCATTCTCCTTGCTATTTAGTAGAGAATAGTGTTGTTTAGCACTGGGTGTTCTTGATTGGGAATCCCACCTCTTTCCTTGATAGGCCTCTTGGAAGAGTCTTGCATTTCTTGTCCAATATCAGGCTGAAGGTCAAGCTTCTTCTTCCAACTACAATACAAATCTTGTTGAGGGTTTGGTTGTCTTTGTAAGCTGCAGCAAGTGGAGGCTGGATCTACTCAGATCTAGGCCATTCTAGTGCTCCTTTTCAGTGGGAAGTTTTCTATCCCATTGGCAAGAGAGTATTGGACCATTGGAGCTACATTTTCAGATCTTGGAATTAGGCCAAACATGTTATAAAGCCTACAACACAATCTTTCTTCTAGAACTGCGTTATTTGTGTGGGTATTGTTGCAGGGTATTTTGGCACACTTTTTGGAGGAGTGGTTTTCATGTGTTGGGGACCTGCCCTTCACATTTGAGATCCATTGGAGGGGATCATAATATTGTATATTTCAGATCAGATCTATATGTCCATGAATTTATAAATATTTCTACAAATCTGCTGCATTAGATCTCAGATCTACTCCTTGTACTTTATGATTTTCTGAAAACCCCAAGGGGGATTAGAAGAAGAGCCTATCTAGTGTATGGATCTGATATAGATCTAACTTTTTATACACATATTTTCTCTATATCTAAAGTGTAATCTATATCAGTTGTAACTAATAAAATAACACTTTCAAGCTCTTTTTAGTCTTAATACATGGTTGCAACACCTCCTTTTGTGGATTTTCTTCCATACAAGTCTTATATTTCCTATTGTACATCTCATGAGCTATCTTGTGCATAATTTTTCTGATGTAAATGTAAATAAAGAGCCTCCATATTGTCCTCCTGCTCTTACTTAGATGACCTGTATTATTTCTCTGCATAAATATTTATTATTTCCGCATTTCCCATTTTGGGATATTACAACTTCATTCATCATCAGGAATTGGTGCCACAGTATTTCCATTCTCTGCAGAACTCCTACCTTCAGTAATTATGTAATTTCTAAAGATTAGTTGGGAGGTGGAGGTTGTCTTCAATATTTCAGCTGGAGAACCAGTGTAGGATTATTCCTATCACCTTGGGCTTAAATATCAACATTCACAGGGCTTCATTTTAGATCTGGAATCAGGCCAAACATTATTGACCTCCTATTAGCAGCAGTCCCATCAAGGATTTCATAGTCCATCATTGTAGATCCAAAGGAAGAAGGAATTTACTAGTATTTCAGCTAGTAATCCTGTGAGGGATCATCCCCTCACCTTGACATCACCAATTCCATCAGCCTAGAGTTTATTGCTGCATATTTCAGCAGACATAGAGCCTCACCCTCTTGTACATTGCAGTTTCTATAGCAGTTGCATATTCAGTTGCTACAACTTGAAAGAGGAAGAAGAGGAGGCAATATCTCAAGCTCTTAGCTTGTAGATTTGAAAGAGGGATCAACCCTCAAAGCTTAGATATGTTTGTAGAACATATTACAGCCATAGTTGGATCAGATATAGCTTCATATCTGCATAACCTAGCATTCAAAGGATAAAACCCTAGGAGGGTGATTTTCCAAAGTTGTAGATCTGGAAAATCCTTTCTAGGTTATCTTGGGTTCCCATCACACTGGACAAATATTGAATATTGGCATCATCAAGGCTCCTAAGATCCATAGATCTGCATTTCCTTTTGCAACAGCTTCATGTACATCAACAACAAAAGGGACATCGCAGTATTGCTTCCTGTAAGCTCACCAGTTACGTAGTGCTAGTTGTAGCATGTTTGCAGGGTGATTCTTGGCCATCTCTTTGGCTAGATTCCCTCATATTTTGTACATTGTGTAACTAAATCCTCTCCACATAATAAAAAGGCTTAGCTTCTCTGTATATTCTGAATTTGTCCTTAGATTTATTGTTTACTTAGTTGCAGTTCTTATATTTTGTTTCAATATTACTGCATTCTCCATTTTGGGATATTACATATTGAAACTGGATGCTCTTCATGATTAATTTCAGTAAGAGTATGCTCTTGGTCTTCAAAAAATTCTGAACATATAGATGAACAAGTTTCCTCTTGAAACAAAAATTCAAGAAATGAAATTTTTGAAGTAGAATTTGAATGACACTCCTGATCAATGTCTTGGTCTCCTAAACACTGTTGAATACCTTCATATAATTCAAGGGAATGATCGTGATATTCGTCAATTGATTGCTTATTAATATTATCTTTAGTTAAAGAAGACATTGTCTACTGGAAATTATCATGATTACAATCTTCTTTTGTAAGATGCTTTAAAAAAAAATATTCTCTCACTGTTCTCTTCTTGAAAGAAATATTCAAGAGATGTATGATCTGAAGGGAAATCTAAATGAATATTTTCGTCCCTGTCCTCATCTATAATAAAGGGGGAAAATACTGACTGTTGAAGATATTCATGAATGTCATGGTTATTCTCTACTACTTCCTCCTGATGAGAAAATAAATCAAACAAGGCTTCTACAATATCATTGTAATGTTCCAAATTGGGAACTGCTCATGAATCTAGAAAATCATATTTCCTTTTTTTCAGAAACATTAAAAATCAACAACTGAACTATCTCAAATATTGAATGTAGGGGCATTTACTGGGCATGTCACCTTTACAAGAAAGGATGAGACCCAGAGGCTAGCTGGCCCACTAGCAGACTCTGTCTTTAGAACTATGTCAAGAGCTAATATTTATAAGAGGGGATCTGATATAAACTCTTGGATCCCTTATATATGATAATATAAAACCAAATTACAAGATTAGATCATAATCAAATCATACTAGGTGGGTTAAACAGTTCTCCCACACCTAGTTGCCTTGAAAACTGCCGAAATAAGGGACTGTAGCAATCTGAAAACTATATAACGGTCTTGAACTGAAGAATAAGCTTAAAAACAGATGAAATATACATAAATACATGTATTTAACTACAAAAATTATTTATACATCATTTTATGAACCAAGGGTTAGGGAAAGGTGAGGATTTAGGACCTAAAACGAGTATAATCAGAGATATACGTAAAAATAAGGTGGAAAAGTGGTTGGATATGATATCCAGGGTTATGAGGGACTCTCATGTCGAATTTTAGCCAAAAAAAAATAAAAAATTCTATGTTAAACAATTCCTTCTTCCCGACTAGTCAAGAAAAACATCCAATCCCCATGACTTTGAATATGAAGAATTTACTGAAGCTCAGGCAGCGTGATTTTCTGAAGCTATTAGTTGGGATATGACAAAATCATCATAAAATCAGCTTGGGTTCATATCTTAAGCAAAATATTTAAGAAAAACATAGATTTACATGAAATAACCCTTAAGATTGAGGTGCTGCAACATAGGAAAAAGAATGCAGACTATATCAGCATTATTTTTCAGGGGTTTTAAATGCTGTAAGTGAAAACTCAGATCTATGACAGATATATGGCTGAAACATTAGATCCATACCAGATCAGGAAACTACTCAACCTCCTCTATCCGATCCCCTTGGGATTTCATCAAAATAATGCGTGTACAAGAGTAGATCTGAACTTTAAAGCTACATAACTATAGAAAAATAAGAATGAATGAAGATTAATTTTATTATACATGAAATCAGATCTTAAATAGCTTATAACAATAGCTACTTGAAAGAATTAAAAAGTGAGAGGCAAGCCTCAATCACTTGAGATCTTTTATTGCATAGAACTGAAATAACATTAAACCCCCAAGTGCAAAAAACGCAGTTCTTGAGAGGGCCTGCACAGTAGCTCAATAAAAATGAAGCACATGCTATACAATACAGATCTGAATACAAATAAGAGAGAGATCCTCTTCTGGGTGGTCACAAGACACCCTCCTTGAGACAGAACTCCTCAAAATCACTAGATCTCTGCAAATCTAGGACACCACTTGCTGCAACGCAAGCAGTTGCAAAACCCTCAACAGGATCAGCGCTGCTAATGGAGATGGAGCTTGGTCTTCAACCTGATAGTGGCTCATTTCAGTACATTCTCCTCCAAGAGCTACTCAAGGAAGGACGGAGGATTCCTAAACAGGAAATCCCCTTCCCTTAGGCTAAACAGCCAAGGGGGCTAGAGTTGCTCAAGCAACCTCTATTTTGAAAATCCTTCAACAACCATTTCTTGAGCCCTCTCCTCCTTTTTATAACTTTAAGGGGTGCACAAACCCTAGACGACTTCAATGGACTTAACCACTTTCACATTGGATCCCTCTTCTAAAATTGCGTTGGTTTTCCAAGGTGGTCCAATTTCTGTTCACACACAAGTGGATTTTGTTACAAAAGACCTAGATTTATCCCTTTTCACATTGGGCATGTATTTATTCTTTGACTTAAGGAGTTTTTCTTGTCCTCCTTTACATTTTATTCATCAATCATGAAATACAAAAATGAACAAGGAAAAATTAATGTTCCAATTAGCTGAAGCTTATTTAGGAACATTACAGTCTTGCCCTCCCAAATGTTTCTTGTCATCAAGCAACTGCAAGGAAGAACTAGACTTCTCCTTCCCCTTCTATGGCCTCATCAATGGATCCCACCATGGATGAAAATGGTAAGCAATGAATCTGCCATCCAATGACCTTCTCCAAGTGCAAGATAGCAAGTGTACATCATGAGAAATGGGGTACAAGTGGTGATCTTCTTGTTGCTCAATGGCCTCATCAGGTAGGAGTGATGAAGAGCATGGGGAAATTTTTCCCCAATGAGTGTCTCCCACACCCATGCTATCATCCAAATAAAAGGAGCCATCCTTGATAGCTCATAAAAAAAATCATTAATCCCCATGATGTGTATTGAGTAGGGGCTACAAGGCTGGAAATGAGGGATGAATATATCCAACTCACGTTGTCCATCTTCCCACTGTTAATGGATGTGGAGCTGTGGATCCTGGGCTGCAAAAATGTGGTCACCATGAAGCCAAAAGGAATTTGAAAGTTCATGATCTCCTCCATTTATTTCAGTGAACCTCCTTGCCCACCCTCTTATGCATATAGTGAACACTTTATCTTCACCATATGTGCTCCAAAAGACGTGGACTAAGTGCCATATGATGTGCTGGATGGTGACAATAGTCCCTCCCTTGAGACTAGTGCTATCCATCATCTTGCTGCCTCAAGTCATGATACCATAAGTGGCCATCCCACCACTTTCTTGCTGAAATAAGCTTCTTCAAAGCTTGGAAATGATAGAGGAAATAAGTGTTGGCTGAATGGTGATCAAGAAAAACATGTCTTGCTCTAATTCCTCCCATGTGAGAGGCTCCCCTTCATGATAAAAACTCAATGCATGACCCTTTGTAGAAGATGATACAATGTACCATGTAGCAGCCACAAAAATTTCCCTCCTCTTCTTGAAATTCAATTAAATATGGGAGAGTGCATTCCCAATGGATACATTCATCCAATGTATCATTCCTCCTCTCCCACATATGCTCCTCATAAAAATAGAAACATCAGCAACCTAGGGAGCAAGAATAGAAATCATGTGGGCTGCCATATGCAACAAATGTGAATGGCAATGATCCCTCATATGCAACCAACGTAGTTTGGACCTCAACTGCAAAGGAGACTGCTGAAAAATGTGGTCTCCCAACCACTTGCACGCTGCCCCAATATCTTCATAAGCTTGGAGGAACTGAATGATAGATGAGGCAATGTAAGTATGTCCTCCAAATAAAAATCCCTCCCCAAGTCCTCCTAGGGAGAGGTCAACAATACTGCTCATGGTCTCAAGTAGACCATGCAACCTCAAAGAAAGAATGCTCCTCCTTGGAGCAACATTCGGCACATGTATGGTTAAGGAAGCAATATGTAAATTAGTAAGTAAATAAGCAATTTCCTTACCATAGCTTTTGCTCATGCAAAGGGAGTAGAGCATAGATGAGCCTCCTTCCATCCTCAAAGAGAAGAGAGAAGACTGTAATAACTCTTCCCAAGAGTCATGTGCATGCATAACTCCCATGCCAATTGTGGATGTGGGAAGGTTGTTATCCTTCCCCTGCTTTTCTTGCCACAACACAGAAATTGAAATGAGAGTGGGTGTGGATGATGTTGAGAGACTTATTCTTTCCTTCTTGAGCCTACCCAAGACTCTCAGCGCTGCATCAAGACCTCCCAAGGTCTCCACTTCTCTGAAATCAATGGAAAATGCCTCACCATGTGAAGCATTCACCTCTTCTTGCTAATCAAGTGGCCTTCTTGGTGCAATGTCTCCAGGAAATGAGACATAATCTAGTGGTGACTGAATACATGAATGGAGAAAACCCTCCATGTTTCCACTGCGCAATCCAATCACCTCTTTAGGTGCATCAACCTTCTGCAATAGATAGGAATGAGATTGGCCCTCTTCCCCATCTTCTCTCGGTATTCTCATGCTTTTTCACCTTCTCCATCTCAAGGGCTTGTAAAATGTAGCCCCTTTGAAATCTCCAAGGGAAGATCTAATTCCTCCCTTACTGTTCTTGCACAGCGCAGTGCAACTCTGTTGTTCTAGATCAACAACACATGGGAATGTAGATTTCTCCATGCAATGGGCTGAAATGAGAATAGATGAATTATTGACCATACCTTGGTGAAATGTAGAAGCAATAAATTCTTTTGCAACTGTGCAGTCTTGCTCCATTGAACATGAAGGCTGCTCCTGCAAGGTTGTGCCAGAGCTGGTACAAGTCTCTACCCCCTCAACCTCCTTGAGATTTTCTTGAATATCCTTCAAGGTCTGGAAAAAGAGTGTGGGAATCTCCTTTTCTATAATTCCTTCTTCTACTTCTCTTTATCTCAGCAAGAAAGTGGGGATGTGACAACATTGTAAATCAGATTGTGTGGCTGAATGCTCACACACATCATAAGAAGTACCGGGTACTCCTTCATCTTCCTGAAATTCTCTAGGAATTTCACTGTAGCTTCTTTTGCTTTGAAACCCTCTTGGAGTTTCACTACACCCTTCTTCTTCCATTGGTTGAACCTCCTTGGAGAGGCCCTTTTCTGATCTAAAAATTGATGAGAGTAATCTCATCCTCTCCATCAATCTGATCTCTACTTCTGGTCTTAATTCACTGATAGCTTGATCTCATAGGCTGTGCCAGAGATCATGCTTTGATACCATTGTAATGTTCCAAATTGGGAACTGCTCATGAATCCATAAAATCATATTCCCTTTTTCAGAAACATTAAAATCAACAACTAAAATATTTCATAGATTTACTGTAGGGGCATTTACCGGTTATGTCACCTTTACAAGAAAGGATGAGACCCAGAGGCTAGCTGGCCCACTAGCAGACTTTGTCTATAGAACTATGTCAAGAGCTAATATTTCCAAGAGGGTATCTGATATAAACTCTTGGATCCCTTAGATATGATAATATAAAACCAAATTCCAAGAGGATATCAGAAGCAAATTAGACTAGGTGGGTTAAACAGTTCTCCCACACCTAGTTGCCTTGAAAACTGCCGAACTAAGGGACTGTAGCAATTTGAAAACTGTATAAAGGTATTGAACTGATGAATAAGCTTAAAAAAAAATGCAATAGACAGAAATACATGTCTTAAACTACAGAAATTATTTATACATCATTTTATGAACCAAGGGTTGGTGAAAGGTGAGGATTTAGGCCCTAAAACGAGTATAATCAGAGATATGCGTACAAATTAGGTGGGAAAGTGGTTGGATATGATAGCTATGGTTATGAGGGACTCCCATGTTTAATTTCATAAAAAAAAAAAAAAAATTTCTATGTTAAATAGTTCCTCCTTCCCGACTAGTTAAGAAAAACACCCAATCCCCATTACTTTGAATATGCAGAATTTACTGAAGCTCAGGAAGCGTGATTTTATAAATATATTAGTTGGGATATTAAAAAATCATCATAAAATCATCTTGGGTTCATAGCTTAAGTAAAATATGTAAGAAAAACAGAGATTTACATGAAATAACCCTCAAGATTGAGGTGTTGCAACATAGGAAAAAGACTGCAGACTATATCAACGTTATTTTTCAGGGGTTTCAGCTGTTTTATGTGAAAAATAAGATCTATGACAGATATATGGCTGAAACATCAGATCCATACCAGATCTGGAAACTACTCAACCTCCTATGTCCGATCCCCTCGGGATTTCATCAAAATAATGCATGTAAGAGAGTAGATCTGAACTTTAAAGCTACAAAACTGTAGAAAAATCAGAATTTATGAAGATTTATTTTATTATACATGAAATCAGATCTGAAATAGCTTATAACAATAGCTACTTGAAAGAATTACAAAGTGAGAGGCAAGCCTGAATCACTTGAGATCTTCTATTGCACAGAACTAAAATAACATTAAAACCCCAAGTGCAGAAAATGCAGTTCTTGAGAGGGACTGCGCAGTAGCTCAATAAAAATGAAGCACATGCTATAAAATATATATCTGAATACAAATAAGAGAGATATCCTCTTCTGGGTGGTCACAAGGCACCCTCCTTGAGAGAGAACTCCTCCAAATCACTAGATCTCTGCAGATATAGGATACCACTTGCTGCAACTCAAGCAGATGAAAAACCCTCAATAGGATCAGTGCTACTAATGGAGATGGAGCTTGGTCTTCAACCTAATAGTGGCTCATTTCAGTACATTCTCCTCCAAAAGCTACTCAAGGAAGGAGGGAGGATTCCTAAACAGGAAATCCTCTTCCCTTAGGCTAAACGGCCAAGGGGGCTAGAGTTGCTCAAGCAACCTCTATTTTGAAAATCCTTCAAGAACCATTTCTTGAGCCCTATCCTCCTTTTTATAACTTGAAGGGGTACACAAACCCTAAACCACTTCAATGGACTTAACCCCTTTCACATTGGATCCCTCTTCTAAAACTGTGCTGGTTCTCCAAGGTGGTCCAATTTCTGTTCACACACAAGTGGATTTTGTTACAAAAGGCCTAGATTTATCCCTTTTCACATTGGGCATGTATTAATTCTTTGAATTAAGGAGTTTTTCTTGTCCTCCTTTACATTTTATTCATCAATCAGGAAATAAAAAAATGAACAAGGCAAAATTAATGTTCCAATTAGCTAAAGCTAATTTAGGAACATTACACTCATCATCCATTAAATATTCCTCATGAATGTCAATCCCCATATGTTGAATAATATCATTGTGGTTTCCACAAAGGATTTCTACCAACACTAGAGAAGGGTAGTTTTGTTTGTAATTTTACAAAATTTTGTGTAGAAATCTTTAAGAAAACATAGACTAGCAGATGGCAACTTCTCATACCAAAACCTTTCTCTTTCTTCTATGGTTTCCATAAATATCTTCATCAAGTAGTATTCATGAATTTCAAACCCTAGTATATGTATGTGCAAATGAAACTTAATCAAATGCAAATAAGCATCATCTCCTTCTTGATCTTTAAATTTAGGAATATAGGTTAAACAATCAACACGAGGCATCAGGTTTGGAAAACTAGGGATATGAAGCCAATCCATATGAGCATACCTATCATTCCTTCTTGCAGTTGAACCCATATTTGAAAAAATTTAAGTCACCAAAAAATTCTTCAAACTACTGATTTTGTGACAGTGGAGTCGCCATTAAAACTCTGAACTTTTTATTTTTCAACATTGGAGTCGTCAGGTGAAAGATGCACACAATTTATTGTTCTTGTTATCAGGCAGAAAAAATTTATAGGGCTGAGAGACATTATATAATCTGAAGTATTTAAAAATCTCTAAGGTCTGAAAGGAAAAATCAAATTGTGCACAGAAAGAACCAGTCAAATGCGCCTTTGCACACAGAATTCTTCGATAAGCTCTCCTTTGCGCGAATTTTCCTCAAAAAGTCACACAATCCTAAGAGTGGCGGGAGTCACTTTCTGGGACCACAAGGAACACTCCAGGAAATTGATCCCACACTTGAGGCAGCCCAAGGATAGCCACCTAAGCCTCCTTAGGACCTCAAAGGAGCACATAATGGAATAAATGTGGCACACAATGGAATCACCCTCCTCTCTTGGGTCACCATCCTCATTGTACCAAGAGAGGGAAGGCGGCTTGGAATTCTCCTATAAAAGGCCACCAAGAGATGATTTATAGGAGAGCACATTATTATGCGGGCCAGAATTGCCCCAAGAAATACCAGCAGTGTGTGATCTGGAGCAAAGATAGAGGGTACTCAGTTGTTGGCCATCCAACAACTCCCGTACACCATAGTAGAGAGAGGGAGACTCTGTGCCAAGGCAGCTCGGAAGTAAATACATCCTTGCATCGAGACTTGGAGCTCCATAGTTCCAAGGGCCCCTTGGAAAGTGGGTTAAATTTTCATCTTCATTTCCTACCAACACTCAATAAGAGGGGACGTTAGTGCCGTAATTTGGATTATTGAAGTTGTTTGACTCTATTTAGAGCTTTTATTTTATTTGTTTTAGCTTTAGTTTAGTTTTTATGTTTGAATATGCATGCTCTTTCTCTATCTAGTATGCTTATGTTTTATCATGTTCCACTAACTTTCTTGACTCCATCTATTTTTTGCCTATGACCAATAACTTAATAGGGAAAAACCACCCCTCTTAACCAAGTGTGATTTGGTACATTCGTGTGCCAAACACACCAACACAATGCCTGAAAATTATTCACCATAAAAAATCAAAGCTAATATTTATCTTTCTTTCCCAGGAAGTATTTAACCTTTTCTCCCCAACAACGATGCCAAAAATGTTATCACTCCCCCCGTTTCCCAAGGCTGAGAATGGAACTAAAGGAGGTAGCCTCAAACCAACCTTTAGTTCAGGTAGCTAGCCCTACCACAACCAGAGAGGGCTCTATCAATGTCACTTTTCAGCCAATGAGATGACTGAATACATAATGATCTTGGCTAGTTATGATGATCCATAGATTATGGTTTTGTTTGTTTTGAGTTTTTTTCTGGATAGGAATGACAGTGAAGGAACTAGGCCTAGGGTTTAGGTATGATTTCAAAGGTTAAGTTGCAGAAAAAAGGATGAGGCTAGGTAGGTAAACTCATGAACATACTTAATTTTTCATTGTGTATAGGGTTTTGAAAGAGGAGGAGTTATAATGATAATTTAAATGAATTCATTAATCAGAAGAGTAAACACGTCCATGAAAACCTTATAAAACAGAGAAAAGAAGGCAATGCTTTCTATTTATAAAATCATAAGATTAACATTAAAAAGCATGCATGTGATGAAAAATGTAACATGAAAATTAACTTGAAGAAGAAATAGAGAAAAAACAATGCTAAAAAAACATACCACTGGAATCTCAAGGGTATAGCTACAACGTCCTTTGATTTCACTAAAACAGAGTTTGTGCAATAGCTCCATTGCAAATAAAAAATATCTAACCTTTAAAATGACATGAGGTGGAATACACATAGAAAATAGAGTTCATGACACCGCATTGGGTCTAAATATGATGTAAAACACATCATAAATATACTGTCTGAGTCATTACCTAGAATCTAGGGAAGTTAGGAACCAATTCCTCAAATTTAGCTAATAACTAGGATTTCATTTCTCTTGGATTAATTACATCATTCCTCAATGAAGAGAAGAAAAATAAAACTTTCCTACCAAAAAGACACCTCATGGGAGAGCTAAAACTTGGATTTTGGATTTTTTCTGAGTTGAAAACTTTCCAAGGGAACCCAATGTCAGAAATGTCGCGCCTCCAATGGAAGCGTCATGCCTCCCAGGATAAGCATCACGCCACTTTGGAGATGATTTTGACTGAATTTTAAGTGCCCATCTGAAAATATAGAAGTTAGTAAAGGTAGCCTTGTGTTTTGTATTTCCATTTCACCCTCAAAACTGAGAAAATATACACTGTAATGCCTTCAAAAATTGTTTCTCCCAACCTTATTCTAGAAGCACCGAGCAGAGGTAAAAAAGGTGGTAGAAGCATGAAAAAAGTCATGTTTTTTGCATTTTTATTCAAAATGGGAGGGTGACATGAAAACATGAGGTCATATCTGTGATTTATAAGTGAAAATAAATCCAACCATATAAAAATTTCTCCATTTATATGCTCTGAGAAAAAGCATCACGCCACTACGCGATGCTTCTGTAATGACCAATTTTCCAGAATTTTCAAAAAAAATCTGCAAAAATAGGGCTTAAAGATTGATCAATATCTCTCTAACCATAACGTTTTTTTCAAAATGGAGAGATATTTTTGTTATTTGGCATGTTATGAACAAAAAAATCCTCCATTTTTCCCAAATACTTTCCCATTTTCTCAGAATCAAAGTTTACAGTTGATAACTAACATTTTGCAGAAGCATAGCACACTCTGAGAAAACGAATTGCATCACTTTGAGAGGGATTTAAGAGGCCTTCCCAGAGTATTTTTGGGCTGAAAGTGGTATGGTTGGAAATATTAGGATGTCTGATGCACATTGGAGTCATCAGGCACTTGAAACCCTTGAAAAATTTACTTGAAGACAACCTTTTCAAAAGTGCAGAAAATGACCTGGAGCAACTGTATTTTTGGAATTTCTCTCAAACCATAACTCTCGTTAATAACTTGAATGAGGTTTGTGTTATTTGGTATATTATTGACAAAAAATTGTTTCACTTTTGTGAAATTCATCTTTAATCCTTCATAAATTAAATTTGAAGTAGGACCATCCCTGTGTGCAATGTAAACCCTAGAAAATGATTACAAAGCTTTAAAAATGATGCCATGGGTCTGAGTTGGCTAAAACCTGGAATTCTGGCCTCCTTTATGAATCTTATTTTCTTCCTCCATGGTTTTTTTCAACAAGATTAAATCATAGCTAGATGAAATGGGCAGGGGAGGTGTAGAATTAAGAAAATAGGGGATAGTGGTAGGGTGGCTTTAGGGACAAAAATGGGGTGGAAGGAAACTAGGGAAAATTCCCTAAAAAATTAGGGAGGTAGGATGATGAGTTGGATTTACACTACAAGTTAAATTTCTAGAAATGGGCATGAGGAAGGTGCCCAAAAGGTCAAAACACAAGGATTTACTAGTTTTTCTACAATAGTGTAGTGAAAATTAGGGTTTTGATGAAATGGATGAAGAGGAAGGTTGTGAGTGATAGGGAGTGTTAGGGTATGGTGTATGAATTTTTTATGAAGGTTTTGTATGGTTAGATTAGGGTTTTCCAATATATACCAGCTAATCATGGAGGAAACCAAAAACGTAGTGAGGAAAACCCTTAAGGAGGGAATCCACCCTTTTCTTAAGAATTTGACTATAATGAGGTATGAAGAGAATTCACTTACTTTTTTGAAGGTCTCTAAACATTTTTGCAAGCTTATCTAACCCTTGGATGACTGTTTTGAAGCTTGGAACCAAAAGTGTAGCAATATGTCAATCTTTGGATGGTTGTGGAGAGTTGTGAGCATGAGAGAGGAGCTCTTTTGACCATGTAACATACTTCTTTGAGAAAAGAAAAATTTCCTTTACTTTATTTTCCTATCTTTTCTAACTCCCAATGAGGATTATTTTTATGGTGAAAATGATCCTTTTTTTTACTTTCTTTCATGACATGATTGGACATTGTGGTGGTGAAACAAATGAGACCTATGCCATAACCTAGATAGAGGTATGTTGACTAATCTATGGCCCTAGGTGATTGAAGGATGAAATGACCTTGAAATGACGATGACCATGAATGGAGTGAAGGATGTAGCATTTTAGACCTAGACAACATTCGGTGAATTTTTATTTCTTTGAGAATTGGTTCGAAAGAATGAAATTTTGGTCTAGGACCACTACCAAGTAAACCAGAAAGAGTATATTTGATCACTGAAAAATTTGACACTAACAGATACCACTACTCCTGTAGAGGTGGTATTTTTCTTCTTAGGATAATATGGAAGACTGAATACTCCAAGAATCAATCCAACTTCTTTTGTGAACTGATGAGTTATGGGACGGATATCCAACATCTGATTTTAGGGATTTCACAACTTCATGTGGGCTGTGTTTTAGAAGAGTCACCAACTTCAGGAGCAAGAGTAGGGGAGGTGGAGTGTACATTTTTTCCTTGGTCAGAAGATGTAATTTTGGGGTTGGTGGGTTTATCAGCCATAAAAAACCTTTTTCCCTCCTTCTAGCGCCAAAAATGTTGATGGTGCTGGACCTACCAACATTCATGGGATCTCCCTGATATGAAGTCGCAATTATACCTTAGACTATTTGGTTTAGGAGTCATATCGAAACAAAGGATTGGTTTCCTTATCATTAAATATATGCCTTATCTCTTGCTATCAACAAAATAGAGTGATGCAAATGTACTTTCGAAGGCAAGGGCATGTGCCTAGTGAGTGTTTGATTGCAAGTGTGTCAAGGTTCTTCTACTGCAAAGGGGGAGAGAAAGAAAAGTGATCCTCTAAGAGAGAGGTAATAGTACCACCCTAGGAAGAGACACACGTGAACTGAAGGATTCCTTCTAACATCCATCAGAATAGTCCACAAGGGATGCGACGGTCACCACACAAAACAATTTGAGAATGGTTTGTCTAATATCCTATGGAATAGTCCAAAAGGATGGGACATAAATTATGCACACAGAAATATAGGAAGTATCTTTCTAATATCCTGCAAAATAGTCCACAAGGATGGGATAGAAATTACAACCATTACAACACATCCTCAACAAGGTAAGCACTAAAATAACCGAAATAATTCAACTATATTAGTGCATGTGAAAAGCAAACATGCAGTACAAACATATGAAGAATAGTCTTACAAACATTCATAAGTCATGCATGAAGGATATGATGGCTTTGATAGGATTTTTTTGTTAAGTGAAATGTCCAAGACACACATATATAATGAACATCACTAGCTCCAATAGTGGAGCGTTGGAGCCACTCCTTGCTCCACAAAAGAACTAGATTTTATCTCTATTTCTTTGCTGGCGGAGCCAAGGTGAAAAGTACTTTGCTCATACAATGATGGATTATTTATAACCAAGGGTGACTCTTTTACTATCCACATGGCTATTTGTGTTGGCAATATGATGCAGAGTGTTGTCCTTGATGGCAACCCACTTGATGAAGATGATGGAAACCTACTTAATGAAGTTGTTCTTGATGCTTGATGAACTTGTTAATGATGTAAATCTGATGTATCTACAATCAGTATAGAAGTTGCAAAAGAAAGAATCTCCAGTATGTGAAAGAATAATGTTAAACAAGGTATGTCACAAGGCATACGCGGTTTTGTCAAGGAGAATTCACGTATGTACGCAGAAAATACGTGCCAAGTCGCGTATTCATAATTGCGCTCTAAATGTGTAAAACCGGGGGTTACTACCATGGTATTGACCCATTGTATTGAGCGGCGGATGTCACACAGTCAGTCCACTTCGGGGAATACCATCGGGTAGTGGTTTTTGAGCTCATGGTGTTATTAAAGCTAAATACGCCATAAGAGGAGAAAAAATTCATTGTGCGAGGGTGCAAGTGTCGGCTTTAATGAATGCTTCACTGCGAAGTTAATGCGTGGTTGAACTGTTCTTAAAGGTGATAAGAATGTGAATATATGGTGCACCCCTATGAATATGATGAAGGTTCAAGATCTCTAGATCTTGAAATGGTGAATCTCTTGGATGATCTGAAAAGAAGTAATGAAGACTTGGCGCAAATCTATTGAAGAAGTTGAAGAAATCTGGGTAAGTTCATAGATACGAGTACATTTATTTTGTGAAAATTATCTTTTATAGATCTATACGCAGGTTCAGTTCATGAAAAGCGCGTGTATACGCGGATCTGTTTAAACAAAGGCGCGTATGAACAGTTAGGGTTATTTTGGTAAATGCACAGTTGTATACGCGGGTTCTATTCATGAAAAGTGCGTATATACGCGGGTCTGATTAAATAAAAGCGCGTATGATATCTGATCTTATGGTTGCTCAAGGTTGAATGTGTTTCTGCATATTTATTCTGAAGTCTGGGTTATCTCTGATATTCTGGTTACAGTGGTTTCACTGTCCTGTTTGAAGCATTGGCCAAAGGTTGTTTATTGATAAGTAAAGGGTTGTGTTGGAGTTGTTTGATCCAGTTTGAAAATTGATGAAATGTGGTTTAGGTGGATGCGGGGTTTCGCCTCGGTGTGTAGAAGCACGTCGGTCGGCGGGTACTGTGTATGGGGGGTAGTAGCTCCTTCCGGTATTAAATGAGAAGCAGGGGGTTGTAGCTCCCTTCCAGGAGAGGCTGGTAAACGAGAGAAGGTTGTAGCCTTCTGCAGGTGGGTGCCTGCGTGCTGGTATGAGTCTGCGCCAGTACATGGTTGTAAGAAGTTTTATTAATATAATAAAGATTGAAGACTGAGACAACGACAACGGTTGTTTTCTCCCGAATTGGGTTTCCACCTAAAATCTTGGTGTTCATGAGTGTTGCTTATGTGTGATGATTATTCTGTTCTTTCTGCACCTGTTTACTGTTTTCTAAACATCTGATGATTGAATAATGCAATGATCTAAGTCAAGAATTAATGCATAATTAGATCACTAGATATACGCGAGTTCTGTAAAGGATATCCGCGTATATACGCTAGTTGGCTTCAGGAAAGTAGCGTATGGGTTTTTAAAGGAAGAAGAAAAGTTTTATTGTCTGCACTTAATACTGATTCACCCCCCCCTCTCTCAGTATTTTTTCCCAACAATTGGTATCAGAGCAGGTCCTTCTGAAAAAGCTTAGTCGCTAGAAGGAAGATCAAGCAAGATGAGCAATAAAGATGGAACAACATCTATCAAGCCTCCACTCTTTAATGGAAGCAATTTAATCTTCTGGAAAATAAGGATGAGATCCTATCTTCAGTCTATGGGAGCATATGTATGGGCCATTGTTGAACAAGGATATCAATATCCAGCTGCAATACCAACAGATCCGACTGAAAAGAAGAATTATGAAATAAATGCAAAGGCAGTCAATGCTCTAACGAGAAGTCTAACTGAATCAGAATTTGTCAAAGTTATGCAGCTGAATACAACAAAGGAGATATGGGACAAAATCATTCTAAGTTATGAAGGTGATGCAAAGGTAAAAAGTGCAAAACTTCAAACTCTCAGAATTGAATATGAAAATTTAAAGATGCATAGTGATGAGAAAATTGCCAGTTTCTTTTTACGTCTTGATGATGTTGTAAATCGTATGACAAATCTGGGAGAAACAATCATGGAATCTACTTTGGTTGAGAAAATCTTAAGATCGCTAACGGAAAAATTTGAATCAAAAGTCTCTGCTCTTGAAGAAAAACAGGATCTTCAAACTCTTACTGTGGTGCAACTTCATGGCATATTGACTGCATATGAAATGAGGAGAGGAGGATCATCTGAAGTCAAAGAAGTTGTTTTTAAAGCTTCTACAAAAGGGAAAGAAGTTCAAAAACTAGAAGGATCGGGATATATCTCAGAAGAAGATGAGGCAAACTTTGTGAGAAGACTCCAACTAGGAACCGGAAGATTCAAAGGTAAGCTTCCTTTCAAATGTTTTAATTGTGGAAGAGTTGGTCATTATGCTGCAAAATGTCCTTATAAAGAAACATCTGCTAAAGAGAAAGAAGTAGCAAGAAGAAATAAGAACCGATCTAGCACTAAGAAAAGCTACTATACAAATGAAGACAGTGATGAGTTATCTGACAGTGAGGAAGAATGTGAACAAGATCTTAGACTTCTCATGGCATTTGAAAAAGATTCTAGAGAAGACAAGGATGCTTTTATGGATGCTCTAGATGACAATGATTTTCTTGATCAAAACAATCAACTCAAAATATGCTTGGAAGAAAGTAAAATAATCATAGAGACTCTGAAAAGGCAGAATGAAGAAGCAAAGAAACACAATGAAAAATTAGAATGTGAAGTAGTAAGTCTAAGAAAAGAACTTGAGAAAGTAAAGACTCTGAATCTTAGATTTGCTAAAGGATCTGAAACCTTAGATGAGATTATCAAGGTTCAACGTTCTCCTCTTATAAAGACAAGTCTTGGATATACCGGAGAATCTTCTCAGGCTTCAGCACCAAATTATCTAAAAGCAGCTACAACTGGTTTACTACATTCAGCCACTCAGCAAGGGAATAAAGAATCTTTACAGGTAAAGCATGATCATCACAATTCAAGGAACACTAACAGGGATATCTTTCAAAGAAGCTAAAATCAACAAGTAAATTCAAATAGAAGATTTCATGATTGCAGAAATTTCTACTTCAATGGACAATGTTTCTCATGTCACAATTTTGGTCATAAAGCTGTTCAATGTGTTGCATATAAAACCATCATGACAAGAGAAGCAAGAAAGAAAAGGATGGATATTGAACCAAAGAAGAACACCTATAACAAATTTTCTCCTCTTCAAAATGAAGTTGAATGTACTTATTGCAATAACTTTGGCCATGAAGAATCTGAATGCAGGAGCAAAGTCCAGCCAAAACAACATTTTCCTTCAAGTTCCAAAGTATGGAAAAAGAAGGAATTACAAGTTGAAAATTGTGGGATAGCATTATTTGCAGAAGGTGAAGAAAATCAATGGTACATTGATAGTGGGTGCTCAAGACACATGACAGGTGACAAAAGCAAACTTTTTGCATATAATGCTCTAGAAAAGGAAAAGAAAGTTACATTTGGAAATGATACTCCTGCTGTAATTAAAGGAAAAGGGTCAGTGTTTCTAAAAGAAAAGGTGAAAGCTAAAGATGTCATGTATGTGGATGGATTAAGGCATAACCTATTAAGTGTAAGTCAAATGTGTGATCAAGGAACTGAAGTTGTCTTTAGTTCAAAAGAATGTGTGGTTCGTGATCTTGATACATGTAAAACTATTATAAAAGGGAAAAGAACTCCAAGCAACCTGTATGTATTGAAGAACTGCAAAGATCAATGTTACTTGAGCAAATCTTTAGAAAATTGGCTATGGCATAGAAGGCTGGGGCATCTGAGCTTCTCTCAAATCAACAAATCAAGCAGACTTAAAGTTGTTCGTGGTCTTCCCAATATTACTCTACCAGAGAGTATCATATGCAAATCTTGCCAATTCGGTAAGCAGACCAGAGTACAATTTAATGCCAAAGAAGGATCATCAAGTAAGCCTCTTGAACTCATTCATACCGACATATGTGGACCTATGAGGAAAAAGTCACCACGTGGGGAAGAATACTATATCTTATTTATTGATGATTACTCTAGAATGTGTTGGATCGGGTTCATTAAACACAAAGATGAAGCATTTGAAAAATTTCAGATTTTCAAAGCACTGGTGGAAAATGAATTAGATCTAAAAATCAAGTGTCTTAGATCTGATCGAGGAGGAGAATATACATCAAATGAATTCCTTGAATTTTGTGAACAAAATGGCATAAAAAGACAGTTCTCTGTAGCTGGCACTCCACAACAAAAAGGCGTAGCAGAAAGAATGAATAGAACAATTCAAAAAATGGCTAGAGCTATGCTTGATGATTCTAGAACACCTGACACTTTCTGGGGAGAAGCAGCACATACAGCAGCAAACATTCTCAACAAGGCACATGTTCGGGTAAATAGTGACAAAACTCCATATGAACTCTGGTATGGTAATTCTCCCTCTGTGAATCATTTTAGAGTTTTTGGAAGTAAATGCTTTATCAAAAATAATGATGAAAAGCTTGGCAAGTTTGAACCTAGATCAGATGAAGGGATACTTCTTGGTTACTCATCTACAAGCAGAGCATACAAATGTTACAATAAAAGGCTTCGAAATATTGTTGAATGTATTGATGTTGTTATTGATGAGTCTCCTGCAGCTCCTAAAGAAGAAAAACAAGCAACAGAAGAAGATGATGGTGACTTTTGTCCTTCTACATCAAATGGAAATGATATAGACAGTGGATCCAATGAAGAACCTGAAGATGATTTATCTAAAAAGGCTCCATCCAGATATGTTCAAAAGAATCATCCTGAATCTCAAATTTTGGGAGACAAGGAATCAGGTGTACAAACAAGGAGGAATCTTGTGGGATCTTCTAGCTATCTGGCATTTCTATCCAAAATTGAACCACACAATGTCAATCAAGCTTGAAAAGATGAATGTTGGATTCAAATTTGTTTGGGTTTCAAAATGTCACTCATTACCATACATTTTTTCACCTATGCTTCCATTTTATCACCCATTATTCACCACCATGTCACTTCATTTTCCCTATTATTCACCATTAATGGGTCTAATTTATATTTTCCAAATATTATTTATTTTTAAGCATTTTTGAGAGAAATTCTTGATTAAATAATAGAAAATAATATATTTTACATTATATATGGAAAGTGGGTTGTTTTTGTGACATGTGTAGGTGCCAAGGAAGCTTCCAAGACACCTTTATGTGGCCTTGAAGGATAAAATTCGAATTTGAGAAGATAAACCTCATGGAGAAGATCAAGGACAAAAGGGGTTATGTGTCTAGATGGTTGAGAGATTTATGGAACTAAAAGAGAGATTAGTGGATGATAATTATGAGTTTGTTACTCATCCCATTGTATAAATAGGAGTACAATCTCCTCCATTTGTAATGTTGAAGTTTTTGTAATATTGTAATCTTGAAGTTTTGTAATCTTAGAATTTTGGAGTATGTAATCTTAGAAGCTTAGAGTTGGTTTGTAATGGATATTTTCAAATAAAGGATCCATACTTCAATTTTGCCTCTACATCTGAGTCTCCATTAAAGTGGTGTGCTTGTGGAGTTATGGAGGGCCCCCATGGCCTCACTTGCATGCTTATTTGTTTATTTTAGGTATGATTTATTTTATGTTTTTGTTTGATTTCAGTTTTAAGCTTTGTTAAATGTTCTAATATTGGAAGAGTCTTATTTGAAAGTGTTCTTGTAAGAGAACTGTAAGACCTCATACAATTATTAGATCTAGGTTTATTTTATTTCAGCTTTTAAGTTCTTATTAGATGTTCTAATGTTGAAAGAGATCATAATGAATATGTTCTTGTAAGGGGACTTTAAGATCTTGAACAAATTAGGAATCTTTCTAGATCTATATATTTTAGATAAGCACTTCTAAGTTTACATTCCCGGGTTGACATTAAATTAAACTCTAATTAACATCATCAATTGGAGCCACACATTTTGGCGTCGTTGCCGGGGAAGTGCAACTAGAAGGATTTAGTAATTATTTTATGCATTTGTTTTTTATGGACTAATTTGTGGAACTTGGTGACAACAGGTTCATAAAGGAGTTCAAAGTTTGGAGCATTTTTATTTTCGCACATAGTTAATTCAGTTTTTATTTTAAACCCCCCATTTCTCACTAATCCATCTACGGATGATGAATTTGACAATGTTGAACAGGTACTTCTTGGAGAGCAAGGACAATAACCTTGAGCCAACTCTAAGACAAGATTATCACATACTTGTAAAACATAATGTAAAATTTTTAAATCTTGATGTGAGCATATTCGAATTTTTAGTCCTTAGATGGCTTCATTGGAAGCATTCTTTTACTTAGAAAATAAAACATCTTTCAAGTTAATGTAGAATAGATTAGAAAAATAAAAATGAGATCTCATTAGAAGTCATTAGAAGTTGTTATCATTAGAATTTTTTAGTCTTGTTTTCAAAAAAATAAATCATCATGAATAAATTCAGTGGCAGATATTTGCATCTCTGTGTCTTGTTTCTGTATCACGGATGAGCCAGGAGCTTGATTATCGAAAAGCCTTGTCTTCCGAGAGTCTAAACGCCCCCGTGACATTGCAGAAAGAGTGTAGATAATGCAAGGTTTTGGCGTAGATCTTAATTGTGTTTTATCCATCCACGCTAACTTGCATAAATAAAAAATCAAGAGATTAGTATGCTCTCTTCCTGCGCTTCGTGCGATCAGGAAGATCAGAAAATCTATTGATTTATTTCAAATAAAAATACTCTTGCTGGAAAATTGATCTGCGATATGACAATAAAAAAAATTTGTGAATGAGAGAAAAATCATCTTAAAATTTTTTACATAAAACTTAATTTTTTGAATTTTAGTTTAAAAAAAAAAAAATTCCCACATAATAATATATATCATATATATATTATTATTAAAAAATTCTTTTTGAAAAGTAGTTTTTTTTAAGATAGATTCAATATCATTTTTTTTTAGATTAAAAAAAAAAAAAAAAAAACACAAACAAACAAACAAAAAAAATTTCATGATAAACAACACATTAATAAATACAAACCATAAAAAATATTGAACACCATCTCCTTCCCTCGACACTTAGAGGATGTTAGCGAAAATGTACGTCACTCACTTCACTCAAATGAAGATTAGTGACTGTGGATTGGTTAAAATACACGATTACTACATGATTACTTGGAAGAATAAGATTGGTAGAAGTACGTGATCGTTTGAAAGCTACAAGGAAAATAAAGAAACCAAGCTTTGTTGAAGGGAATATAAATCCATCTAGCTTTGTTGACTTCCCATCTGAGGTAGTATCATGAATGTTCACCTTGAAAGAGAAGGAAAGTGAACACTGAGCATGAGGACTGAGTAGAGAGAGTTAAGTGAACGGAAAACCTTATCAATGGCTGTTTTAGTGTGTTCTAGCATCACTTCAATTATACCTTTGATGACTCGTCCATACGATCTGTGACTTACGCTTTGGCTTTTAAAGAAATATTTCATCCCAGCGCTGGATCTAACGACAAAGACACGGTGCTGTGCTTTCGCGTTCACGTTGCCGATGCTACGTTCATGGTCACACGAGAACTCCCCATGAGATTATGATCTCTTGTAGATCTGGCTGGAATACAAATGCATGTCCCTAATTTGCGCCTCACATGTTTCCAATAGATCTGTGCAGCTTTCTTCCTCCAATCCTAACATCCTTCCATCGATCCACCGCCTCAGTTCCTGTCTGGCGATATAGCAGATTTGGACACCCCGTTGTATCACTCATCATCCTCCTCCTCTCCACTTTCATTATCTTCTTCGTCATTGATTTCTGACTTTGATTTGTCAGACTCTTCAGCTACTTCTTCAAGGCTCGCATCCTGTTGTTTATTATATGAAGACAGTGAATTTTCATATTCAGCCTTCTTCTTCTCAGCTTTATCCACAAATGGAGCCTTATCCCCATTGCTCATTGTCCTCCATTTTTCTCCTCCGGCTTTCCCAATCGCCGAAACTAAATACAAAGAAATCACTGGGAAGCCTTTTGGCTTGTTTGGATCCTTCCATCATTTTTAATGATGGCTTCAATATCCTTGTTGGAAACTAAATCCGGACTCAAACCTCAGTATTTCGAAAATAATCTGTTAATAATTTGTTGTGATTACCGGGTTAGATTGGGAAATCCTGTTGTATTCTCCTTGCTGTATACAGACCTTATGCAATTTCCCAAACTTAGTCTTGCTGCAGCAGCTTATCATCAGCACATTCTCCGAGCAACTACCAAGAAAATGCCTCCTCTATATTCAATTTAGTTATAAAAAAAAAAAAAATCTGATTTAACTTATCTTGGAGAGATTTGGCATTTGCATTATCTTCTCCTAATTTTTCTGGACAAAAAGCCAGATTTTTCATTGATTCTAGAGGATTTTGTGTGTTTTTTTTAGGATATTGGAAAAAAATCCATTTTAGTGTTAGTTTATTTTTAGAAATTTTCTTTATTAGTTTTTAATAGAATTTGTTTTTGTTGATTTCTTTATTGAAAAAAAAAACAACTCAAAATAAATAACAAATTAAAAAATTTTGTTTTTTTTATTTTTGTTATAAAAAAAAAAAAATGAATTTCATTCTTTTGTTTTTAAAAAATAAATTTAAAAAAAAATAAAAAATAAAAAAGATAAAAAATAAAAAAATAAAAAATAAAAATAAAAAAAATAAAAAAATTCTCACAAAATTCACACAGGTTTGAAAATAAATAATGGAACATTTGGAAACAAATTTCAAACATTTGGAGGATTCTATAGATGATGATTATCTTGTTTCGATAAGCTTCAAGTTTGCATTAAACTCATAACATCTTTCTGTTGAATGGTTTTACGTGACATATTAATATGTAGAACACAACAGATCTTTCAAATGCCAATCTTTTTGCTGAGCATAACAGTGAGAATTACTTTTCATGGTTATTTTTAAAGAATGGATTGATTTTAATATCATGATTAAGTCAATTTCAACACCTTTGATTGTCCTTAACATGTTTTATTTGGTATGAATTTTTGCGTAAGAATCATGAAGGAACTGGCCATTTCTTCTAGAGCACACTTATGTTTTCTTTGTACCAAGTTTTTTTTACAGGTTACAGGATAATCAAGTATTCATTAAGGAGATTACATTGTGCGCACAATTGGTCTTCAAACGACTAAATTCATGAAAAATTATAAAGACAAATCCATGTTCACAACCACTACCTTGCACCTCCCTTTTTGCAAAAGATTTTGAATTCCACCAATTGTCAAACCATAAAGCATACCATTTCCATGTCCATTTTTCACAGCAAGAGTTCTTCTTCATTCACCATGCATTTCCTTTCATCTATTCCTAACTCATCAATAAAAGCCATTTTCCATTTCCATTTCCCTTTTCATACCATTTTTCATTTCCGCCAATAAAGCCCTGCTTCTATGTATATCATTGAGTCAAAGTCCTAGAGTCTAATTATCTTTGTAAAAACACCTAGAGGCTTGCATGCCCTAATGGCAAGTACTCTTGCCAATGAACAATGGGAGTACATTAATATCCCTTGTTCATTGGATCTTGTAGGTGACTCGACCACAACAAACATATTCGTACCTACAAAGATGTGTTAGGCATCTTGACTCCCATTGGAATCAATGGTGGGAGCTCTCATGTTGACTAGTGGCATTCATTAATGGCCACTAAGCCAACAACTTCTTACTATGTTCGACACCAACACATTTAATCACATAGTAAGATTTGTGCCATCGAGCGTTGAAGACTTGAAGACCCATATTTTGTAGCAGATGAAGCAGATTTCTGTTCATTTCTTTTTCAGCTTGTCATGACTTGAGGACAAGTCAATAAATAAGGTTGGGGGGAGGAAAATGTAACTTATATATTTTGTATACCTTCCAAGCCTTATAGATTTTCAGCCATATTCAGCAGACTCATCAAATTCATCAGACTATCCAGCAGCAGATACGACAATACAGATCCATCTTTCATCCACAACTTGCAGAAGAAGCTTCAGATCAGAATTGCAGCAACTAAACATGCATGATTCATCCACTTCTGTAGGTAAGTAAGGTATGATGTTTTCTAACCTTTAATCTTGAAATTCTTTTTAGATGCTAAAATGATGATATTTGGAAAATATTCCACTATTTCACTATTCCCTTTCTCATTAAAAAAATTTCCAAAAACCATCAGTTGGGGAGAGGGGAATTTCACACTTCACACTTCATTTTTTTTCCCTCATTCATATTACATCTTAACCCACATATTTTTCCCACAATAAAACTACTACAAAATGATGAGCATATTAAATGACTTCTTAAATATGATGAGCATATTAAATGACTTCTTAAAATGATTGATCTCAACAAAGTAAATAATGATTGTAAACACAAGAACCAATCATTAAATAGAGATCTCAACAAAGTAAATAATGATTGTAACACAAGAACCAATCATTAAAAGATGCAAATGCTTTGCAAAAATAAAAGTTATCCAAAGAAGTGCAAAGTTAAAAGGAAGTCCATGATTGAAAGATGTTTGTTACACAAGAACCAAACATCTTGTAAAAGGAAGCTCATCTAAGAATTAAATCAAATAAGTCATTGTAGTAGCTTGCATGAGGACATGCAAAAGCTTCAGTTGGGGAGTATGTTTGGGTTTCAAAATGTCACTCATTACCATACATTTTTCACCTATGCTTCCATTTTATCACCCATTATTCACCACCATGTCACTTCATTTTCCTATTATTCACCATTAATGGGTCTAATTTATATTTTCCAAATATTATTTATTTTTAAGCATTTTTGAGAGAAATTCTTGATTAAATATTAGAAAATAATATATTTTACATTATATATGGAAAGTGGGTTGTTTTTGTGACATGTGTAGGTGCCAAGGAAGCTTCCAAGACAACTTTATGTGGCCTTGAAGGATCAAATTCGAATTTGAGAAGATAAACCTCATGGAGAAGATTATGATCTCATGGAGAAGATCAAGGACAAAAGGGGTTATGTGTCTAGATGGTTGAGAGATGTATGGAACTAAAGAGAGATTAGTGGATGATCATTATGAGTTTGTTACTCATCCCATTGTATAAATAGGAGTACAATCTCCTCCATTTGTAATGTTGAAGTTTTTGTAATATTGTAATCTTGAAGTTTTGTAATCTTAGAATTTTGGAGTATGTAATCTTAGAAGCTTAGAGTTGGTTTGTAATGGAGATTTTCAAA
This sequence comes from Pinus albicaulis, assembly GCA_034641835.2. NCBI lineage: Eukaryota > Viridiplantae > Streptophyta > Pinopsida > Pinales > Pinaceae > Pinus > Pinus albicaulis. The sequence goes on from CM076583.1 coordinate 603,415,824, forward strand.
TAAAGGATTCATACTTCAATTTTTCCTCTACATCTGAGTCTCCATTAAAGTAGTGTGCTTGTGGAGTTATGGAGGGCCCCCATGGCCTCACTTGCATGCTTATTTGCTTACTTTAGGTATAATTTAATTTATGTTTTTGTTTCATTTTAGCTTTCAAGTTTTTTGTTAAATGTTCTAATATTGGAAGAGTCTTATTTGAAAGTGTTCTTGTAAGAGAACTGTAAGACCTCATACAATTATTAGATCTAGGTTTATTTCATTTCAGCTTTTAAGTTCTTATTAGATGTTCTAATGTTGAAAGAGATCTTAATGAATATGTTCTTGTAAGGGGACTTTAAGATCTTGGACAAATTAGGAATCTTTCTAGATCTATATATTTTAGATAAGCACTTCTAAGTTTACCTTCCCGGGTTGACATTAAATTAAACTCTAATTGACATCATCAATTAGAACCAAACACAAGCCATGAATGAAGAGCTTGATCAAATTGAAAAGAATCACACTTGGGAATTCGTGCCAAGACCACATGATAAAAATGTCATTGGAACTAAATGGATATTCAAGAACATGTTAAATGAGAATGGGGATGTTATAAGAAACAAAGCTAGACTGGTTTGCAAGGGGTATACTCAACAAGAAGGTATAGACTTTGAAGAAACTTTTGCTCCTATAGCTAGACTTGAAGCCATAAGAATGTTTCTTGCTTTTTCAAGTTTTCAACAAATCAAAGTTTATCAAATGGATGTTAAATCTTCTTTTCTCAATGGTGATCTAGAAGAAGAAGTGTATATAGAACAACCGGAAGGATTCATTTTGGGAAATGATGAAAATCTTGTTTGTAGACTTAAAAAGGCTCTATATGGTCTCAAACAAGCTCCAAGGGCATGGTATTATCGTCTTGACAAATATCTTCATCAACAAGGATTTTCAAAGGGGTCTGTGGATAGCAACTTATACACAAAGTTGAAAATGATAAACTATTGATTGTAGTTGTATATGTTGATGATATCATTTTTGGGAGTAACGAAGAATCTATGAGTCAAAAATTTGCTTCTGTCATGCAGCAAGAATTTGAAATGTCTTTACTTGGGGAACTAACCTTCTTTCTTCGCTTGGAAGTCTTGTCCACTACGAGATGGTATATTCTTATCACAAGCAAAATATCACCAGCAAATTCTGAAGAAGTATGGCATGGAAGAATGCAAACCTGTAAGTACACCAATGATAACCGGATGCAATCTCAGTTCTCATGATGATTCTCCCCCGGTGAATCAACCAGAATACAAATCAATGATAGGAAGTCTACTTTATCTCACTGGGACTAGACCAGACATTATGCATGCAGTTGGGATTGTTGGAAGATTCCAAGCTAATCCAAAAGAGTCTCACCTTCAGGCTGTCAAAAGAATATTCAAATATCTACAAGGAAATCAAGACTTTGGACTATGGTATCCAAAGAATGCTGATCTCACTCTTCATGCTTACACTGATGCAGATTGGGCTGGAAATGTTGATGATCGGAAAAGCACTAGTGGTGGTGCATTCTATATGGGGCCCCGATTAGTATCTTGGTTCAGCAAGAAGCAAAATTCTATTGCTTTATCTACAGCAGAAGCAGAATATGTGGCTGCCACATCTTGTTGCACTCAACTCCTTTGGATGATGCAAACCTTGCAAGATTTTCAAATCAAATGTACACCTCCTATCTCCATTATGTGTGATAATACAAGTGCCATCAGTATCTCAAAACAAGATTTTCAAATCAAAAGTACCTCTATCTCCATTATGTGTGATAATACAAGTGCCATCAGTATCTCAAAGAATCCTATTATGCATTCGAAGACCAAGCACATTCCCATCAAGTATCACTTCTTACGTGAACAAGTGCTTGAAAAAAAGGTGAAGTTGGAGTATGTTCCCTCCAAAGAACAAGTTCCTGATATCTTTACCAAACCTCTGCCCATGGAAGCGTTCGAATATCTAAAACAGAAGCTGGGAGTAGTCTCTACCAGTCAGAAGAACAAATCTGCTTAAATTCAGAAGATTAAATTGGATACGCAATTTTTATGAAATACAGTCGCGTATATACGCAAGTTTATCCACAGAAATCCGCGTATGGTTGGTTGCTGACAAATTTTGGTTGGGGTCAACAGTTTTCAGCACAACTGCAGTACTGTTTGGTATCTCTGATGCTGTATGGTATCTCTGGTGATATTTCAACTCTTATATTTTTGTTTCATTCTTTATTGGGTGAAGATGCCTTGATGATTTTTTGTTGAAAGTGTTCAGGATGCACAAGCAAAGGGGGAGCTTTGGTCATATGGAAAGGATGCATTGGATGCACAGCTTTAGGGGGAGCATTAGACTTGCTGAGTATAATGCATTGTTGGCATTATGTTGATTCTGAAATGTGATCTCTTTCTTGAGGTCTTTTTGGTAGTGATCATAAAATTTCATATTTGTAATTTGATGAAAAGGTCATGATGAGACCTATGATGTAATTTGCAATATTCAGCCATGTAAAGGGCTTGTTCAAAATTGTAAACCCACTTGGTTGGGTAGTTGAGTCAAAATGTGTACACCCACTTGGTTGGGTACTTTAGTCACATATGTAAATCCACTTGGTTGGATATTTGATGTAAGTATGAGTCCTTGGTAATAAGGAAGGTCATAGAGTCATGTACTTCATTGAAAAATATGTTTGAACTTTCAACATGAATTCATGGGGAGCATGGTAGCTTCAGTGCACATCAGATCTACAGCGCTCTACATGAGGAGAAAAACCTTGTGTTGGTTTTGATCCACCCTTTTCCCTTGATGTCAAAGGGGGAGAGTAACATGGTGTTTGAATAAGGGGAGAGTAACATGGTTATTATATAATGGTTATAATCAATGTATCTATCTGTTGTGATGACCAAACACCATCGTGGTTTCCATCAAGTCCAAAGGGGGAGATTGTTGGCAATATGATGCAGAGTGTTGTCATTGATGGCAACCCACTTGATGAAGATGATGGCAACCTACTTGATGAAGTTGTTCTTGACGTGATGAACTTGTTAATAATGTAAATATGATGTTCTACAAGTAGCTCAGAAGTACCAGAGAAAGAAATATCAATATGTGTAAGAATAATTATGAAAAAGGTATGTCACAAGGCATACGCGGGTTTTTTTAGGAGAAGTAGCGTATGCATGCGGAAAAATACGTGCCAAGTCGCGTATGCTGAATTGCGCTCTAAATGTGTAAAACTGGGGGTTACTACCATGGTATTGACCCATTGTATTGAGTGCTGGATTGTCCAATTGATCCCACCCAGGAATACCATCGGAAGTGAAGTGGTTTTGGCTCATGGTATTGACAAAGGCTAAATCTATATAAGGAGAAGAAATTCATTGTGCAATGTGTGTGCAAGTGTATGGGCTTTAATGAATACTTCACTCTGAAGTTAATCTGTATGGTTGAACTCTGTTCTTAATTGATAGATATGAATCTATGGTGCACCTATGAATATGATGAAGGTTCAAGATCTCTAGTTCTGAAAAGATGAATCTCTAGGATGATCTGAAAAGAAGTAATGAAGACCTGGCGCAAATCTATTGAAGAAATTGAAGAAATCTGGGTAAGTTCATAGATCTGGTCTGTTGTGAAAAATTTCTCTTTTATAGATCTATACGCAGGTTCAGTTCGTGAAAAACGTGTGTATACGCGGATCTATTTAAACAATGGCGCATATGGACAGTTAGGGTTATTCTGGTAAATGCACAGATGTATACGAGGGTTTGCTTCATGAAAATCGCGTATATACGCGGGTTTGATTAAATAAAAGTGCGTATGATATCTGATCTTATGGTTTCTCAAGGTTGAATGTGTTCCTGCATATTTATTCTGAAGTCTAGGTTATCTCTGATATTCTGGTTACAGTGGCTTCACTGTTCTGGTTGAAGCATTGGTCAAAAGTTGTTTATTGATAAGTAAAGGGTTGTGTTGGAGCTGTTTGATCGAGTTTGAAAATTGATGAAACGTGGTCTGCAGTGGATCTGAGGGTTTAAGCTATCAGTATGTAGAAGCCTTCTGTCAGTAGAATCTGGTGCTAATATCGGGGGGTAGTAGCTCCCTTCCGGGGAGAGGCTAGTAAGCAGAGAGGAAAGTTTGGCATTACAACGGTGGGTGCACGTGTTGGTATAAATCTGTATAGGTACATGGTTGTAAGAAGTTTTCTTAATATAATAAAGATTGAAAGGAAGCGAGACAACGTGATTGGTGGTTTTCTCACGAATTGGGTTTCCACCTAAAATCCACGGTGTTCATGTGTGTTGCTTATGTGTGATGATTATTTTTCTTTACCTTGCCTCTTTCTTATTTTCTTATGTAACGATGATTTAATAATGCAATGATCTAGAGTCGAAAATTAATGCATAATTAGATTCACAGGGATATACATGAGTTACGTAAAGGATATCCACGTATATACGCTAGTTGGCTTCGGGAAAGTAGCATATGGGTATTTAAAGGAAGAAGAAAAAGATTTATTGTCTGCACTTAATGCTTTGATTCACCCCCCCCTCTCGATATTTTTTCCCAACAATTTGACTTCCCATAACTTTTCAACTTACATGACTCTTTACATTCATGTGTGTCCTTTGGACTTCCACTTTACAATACATTTGATCACAATGGACATGATATACAATAGTGATGTGGAAATATGACCACTTGTGACACAACATGAAATGACACTAATGACATGAATTGCTTGATGACATGGTAATGCTAAGCCATAATTTCTACTAATATTTGAGTGACTTCGTGAAAGAGCTCTTATTTACTCCTCTACAAGCCTTGGTGATAGGGAGTCTTCAATGACCTCAATTCTTGGGTAGTGGTCTAAAAATAGTGTCCTTTCACTTTCTCTTAATCAATAATATTATTATTTCAGATGGAAGAGCATCTTTGAGAATTATTCCCGCCTTCTTCTCCTCCTTTATCATATTTCCATGACTTGATTGAGTACCTATTACAGTAATTCACTCATGGCGGGACGACATCAATCCAAAAACCACTAGCGTAAGATGATGCATTATGATCCATTAACTAAGCCTGATACAAGTGACAGGTTGGGAAAGGAGCCTCAGTGAATGCACAATTATGCATTTTAGGCAGGCAAGGGCCAACCTTGAGCCTTGAGACTACACAGTTTAGGTTGGGCTGAGGGACATGACTACACAGTTTTTGGAGTCAGTGGGGACATCTTGCAGGGATGAGAGATGGGAAATATTACTGCATTGTTAAAGAGGTCAAGGAGGCATGGGTGACTATGCACTACATAGTTCTAAGGCTTAGGGAATGAGCTTGTTTCTTGAAGTTGTAAAGTGCATAGTTCAAGTCGGGCTGGAGGCCATCACCATGCAATTCCGAAGGTCAAGGTTGGTTCTTGGTAAAAAAAACTATGCAATGGAGAATTCTTGGGAGGATGGTACTATGCAGTGCCAAGCATCAAGGTTATCCATAGGACTGATACTCTATAGTGCACAACTTAGGGGAGTCTCACTAAAGCTAAGTTTCTTGGTCGAGAAGTTTTTTGGAAAATTACTAAGTGTGAGACTGATGAGATTGATGTGAATAGTAATAGAATTTGACCATGGTCATACACTTAGCATACTTGATGGCTTGAAAAACATAGATAATTTAAGACATACAAACAAAATATTCTTCTCCATGTGACAACTTTATGACTAGTTGCAACAAGTGCGACACCAGAGATACACCTTACGACGATCATGACGACACTTGTGCAATGGTGCTCAAAACTTCAGAAATGACTGTGACATATACTTACAAGGTTATAAAGATTCGTTTACGCAAAGGTTACCTATTGAAACCAATGGAATAAGATCATACATACATTGTGACAACCATCATGCCAAAATATGATACTTTTCCAATCTGCCGAAAGGGATCATAACGCTTTAAGAAAAGAAATGAAATGAAATTAAAAGATTGTGACAACTTTGAAAAAGATCAAGGAAGGATCCAAAATTTGGTATAGGCTAAAATTTTTGAGGGGGTTCTAGCGGTTACAACATGACCTTGAGTACATTTTCCACAGTGTCTGATCAGCAGATTCAGGAATTGGTTGATTCTCAGCCTAGTTATCCAGTGAGAAGACAGTCACTGAGTTCTAAGTTAAGGTTTATACACTTATGGAATCATGGCACTCCTCTGTTTCCGCATTCACAAGTTTGAAGGAGTCTGCTCTTTAAACTGTTCTAGAGTTGGATCCTTCGTTTGAAGGTATCGCAACTAAAGCCAATGGTAGCCAACCTGCAATAGATTCAGAAGCAACAATAGAATTACATTGCCTCGAGGGGGAGTCAATAGGATGTGGTCGGGACATGTTGGGTCCTTCACTTTTTTTGAAGGAATAATAGTTACGAAGGAAATTTTGGATGAAAATTCCAGAAATATATAATTAGACAACCAAAATGGCAGAAATATGTTTTGGAACTTGCGCAATGGAAAATAAGGGAGCGTGCCAAAGAACTAAGAGCCGATTTTGATGTAGTCAATGGAGAACCAAGTTAATGGTCCTAGGTGTTGGAAAACCATGGATCAAGTGAGCGAGGAATCATATTAAGAAAGTGCAGATATAAAAGAAGTAATAAGACAACGAGAAACAAGTTTTAGACAATGTCGCAAAGTTTAGATTGAGGTAAGAGATCAGACAATATATAATGGCTAGAGTTATGTAGTTTTGAGATATGGGCTGTAATTTTTTGTTTATGTTTTATCTATGGATTTTATTCCATGCACAAGTATATAAATATCACGAGATGTAATGTTTTTGATGTAATGTAATTGACCTCTACTGCTTAATGATATAAGGAAGTTGGGAATTCTGATATTCATCTGTGTAATTTATGGGCCCCTTTTAAACTTTTATACATATGTTTAATTCCCGTTGAATGTAATAAATCAAATAGTTGATAATGAACATGGTAATGGTTATGAAAGTCATGTAATTAATCATATCTAGATACCATGTATCTCTTCATGGTTCTAGCTCACCTCAGGTGAGACTCTCCTTCATTTTTAAGGAGTGAAAATGTAGATGAAGTGCTAGAATATGTGGGCTCTTTGTTGAAAACCTCGTTCAAACCCTGGGTCAAACTTAAATTAAAGTTTCCCACCAACAAGGAATTCCTAAGACATATAGCCATGGGACATGTGAAGCATATCAACACTTGATTCAAGAACATGTAGGCACTTGATGTAGAATATGTATGAAAATCCTCTAGGAGTAAGGAATATACTAGAGATATGGTGGTTGAGAGGGAGCATGTTAGACCTCTCAACATGCAGCCTCAAAACTAGTCTCAAGAAGTTGTGGAGCAACCACAAATGGAAAAGTAGAGAAGAGGAAGAGTGGAGACATCCACTAAAGAAAAGACCTCCATTTGGGGGAGAGTTCGAGCCAGTGGGTAGAGGGAGCACATGCATTCGTATCTCTAGGTAAGAGGTGGGGTGATGTAGAGCACTAATCCAAGAGTTGCAGAAATTTGGGAAGGGTCCATTGAGGTGTTCCCCTCATGGATCAATACCTTGCTACAGGGGCCCTCCGTATTTAGTAGCAAGAGGATCAGTGTGAGTAAGATACTAAGGAGTGTATAGGAGTGTTGATAGCAGAGCATCAAGATCGGTAGCAGAGTCAACAAAAACATAATTTTCTTAGTAGATAGTTAGAGACACAGTTGATTCATTTTTTTCCTGGATGCTTCTGAGTTGTATATGTTACAATAGAAACAAAAATAGTGAGAGGTGTTTCATGCATTACATTCCATAGGTACAGGATAGGGTTGGTTGATAATCCATTTCTTGTTGAGAGGGAGTGTTTAAAATGCATCAAGAAAGTCTCAATTTTGTTTTTTGCCTTAATTAAAATTGAGGAAATTCAAAATTCCAAATTAGCAGAAAATTTGGAGGAGTTAAATGAGGTGACATGGCTCTAGTCACGAGTCAGTTAAGAACAATTAATTCAAGTTATTGAGTTTAAGTTTAGTTTACTTGTGTTAATTCCTAAAAAATAGGAGTTTAGCTTATTTAATTTGAGGTAGGGACATGAAGCTCAGTTGTGTGCAGTGGGTTCCTAAATTTTAGGAGCCTAGGTTGAGTTAATTTTAGTTGTAGCAATTTAATTTTATTAAATTGAGTTATGGCCAGCTAAACTAGTTGCAACTATTAGAGAAACTAGTGGATGGTCTAGTAGTGGGGTGTGTATTCAGTCACAACTCAGTGATGAATGAGTTAGCTGATAAATCAACCTAAATTAACTCAACCTAAATTTGAGTTACCCAGTTGATATTGGAGCTCAAGTGTTGTGTACTATCAATTTTAACATATTCCAATGTGTACATATGGTGAATGCAGTCATAGGAATGACCTAAAGGAATTGCACAATCCATATGAGGGAATTTCCTAATTATAGGGGCATAATTCCCAAAGGAATGACACAAGGAATTAGGAGCTTGGAGGGCTTGAAAATTGGCTAAGTATTGGAGAGAGTCACTTAATCAGGCAGAGGATAGAAGATATAGGTGCAGGTTGTGCTAGATATTGAGCAAGCATATTATACTGATCCAAATTATTAAATTAATGCAATACAGATAGTAAGGGGTTTTAAGAAGTTCGTTTCCCCTAGATAAATCTCTATGCACGTGTGTTGAATATTGATGCATGTTATTTATTTATGTTATCGATCGTGAATTTTCATCAGTAGATCGGTAATGTAGATTCTATTATTGAATTTCATGAGCAATTTATAATCTACACATCAATTTCTACAATAAATTCTCGCTTTGAGGTCAAATGAGTAGGTTCTTATGGATACCAAGCGAACCTCTTGCAAACTTCTGTTGAGTGCATTTTCCATTTTATTTTCTTTTCATTTAATGTACTTGATTTCAAAATCAAATACACTAATAAAATCCAACCATATAGTCTACATGGCATTTAGTTTGGGTTGTTCAAACAAATATTTCAGACCATCATGATCAACGAACATTGTAAGCCTTCTCCCCAACCGATATTGCCTCCACATATTTAGCGCGTGCATAACGGTGCAAACTCTAAATTGTGGGTGGCATTGTACCTTTCATGCTAATTCAATATCCTTGATTCATAGCATATCACATTCCCTTCCTACATAAAGACTCCACCAATCCCTTCTTTACAAGCATTAGTGCAAAAAAAAATCCTTTTCTGGGTCAACTATTCCTAAGATAGGTGCATGGGTGAGTAAATTCTTTAGTTTTTCAAAACTAGACGCACATTCAAATGTACACTAAAATTTTACTCCTTTTATCTACAACATAGTGATGGGATGACCAATTTTTGAGAATTTTTGAATAAATATTCGATAGCAACTAGGAAATCCCATAAATGATCTATCCTTTTTCACATTTCGAAGTATGGCCCAATCCACTATTGCTTTGATATCCTCTTGCTCCACATCCACTCCCTCCTTTGAGATTACATGACCCAAGTAGTGAACTTGGGTTTGGAAAAATTTGTACTTTTTGAGCTTGGCATATAATTTATGTTCTCTAAGAAATTGTAACACAAACATAATGGGGTCCTCATGTTCCTTTTCATTCTTTGAATATGCTAGGATGTCATCCTCAAATACCAGCACAATTTTATCCAAGAATGGAATGGGAACATTATTCCTACGCCACGTAAAAGTTATTGGAGAATTTGTGATTCTGAATGGAACCCAAATGAATTCATAGTGGCCATACCTTGTTCTGAATGCGGTCTTGTGAGTGTCATCCTCCTTGATTCTTACTTGGTGGTAACCCGACCTTAAATCATTTTTGGAAAAAATCGCAACCCCTCTCAATCGATTAAACATATCATCAATCCTGGGTTGTGGTTACTGTTGGGTCATAAAGGTGACTATTACAGGTAACCTCAATGTTTTTCATTTAATTATCAACCCAGGGCAAGTCTTGTTATTTCAAGAGTGTAAGCACAGTATATGAAAGTGACATCAGAGGAAAACTACTCTAGATTATCATAAGGAAGATTGTCTAATTCTTGAAGTTCAATCAAATCAATTTGGAAGTGAATTACAAAATGTTTTTGACTATTCAAGGAGCTAAATCTGTTCTAAGCCTATGCAAAAGTAACTTCCCAGGGCTGGAAAGAATAAACTAAAATTGAACAACGTGCTTTAATGAATTGAACATAAACCGTAATGAATTGAAAAACAACTCTAATGAATTGAACAACAATAAATTATTCTAATTTTGCAATGGAATTCTCTTTTAATCAACTAATGACAACCTCAATAATTAAAAAAAAACCAAACACTCACAATGATAATGAAAAGATCCAATATCAACTACATGCAGAATTGAACAACAGTCGTGTTAAAACTAATCAAACAATTATAAAATCATTGAATAATGATGAAAGCATTTAAACAATTATGAAAGCATTGATTTTAAGCAAGAAGGCATGAATGGTGAACTAGTCTAATGAAAGAGGAAGCTGTAGCATCTTACGTTTGCAATTAAAAAATTAAACAATATCTTATGAAACGCATTAACTAACTGAAAACAAAAATTTTGTAAATAAACTTATAGCACAGAAATAACAGAGAAGCTCCTAGGGCTGGGCCCAAAGCCACAGAAGCCCACTTCCAAGGAATACTCAGAGATTATCTATTCCAAAAATGCCAGATTATTTATTAAGCCATAGAGTAATACATTAATACAATTTGATGATTATGTCCTGATACATCTATTTCAGAGAAAAATATATATAGATATATGTATCTCTATCTTATTCATCTTTGGCATTTTAAAGGCGAATTCAAAATTAGTAATAGATCCTTTCCATACAGGACCCTACTGCTTCGTGGCTGTCGTTTGAGTACTCCAAGTGTGGATGTGCCTCTCCATCTCCTGCCGATCCATAGGAGCCATTATGATCCCGTTTGCCTCCCTTTTCAACTGTATTTTGGCCATCAGCAGTTCAACTACTTTTCTTCCCTATCAATAAAGATATGACAAGTCATTTCTTACGTTCTTAAACATTCCTTTTATCATTAGTTAATTCTACCTTGGCTTTACGTTATTTCCCTTTAATTTATTGCTAATATGAGGGGAAAATTCATAAAATTACATAACAAATTGTGGTAAAGATGGGGTGAAACGTACCTTCTTCTCAGCCTAACATATTCCCCTACTTACCTTTTTGCAGGTTGTCATGAAAAAAAATGGTTGAGGTGCAACTGGGTTAGAGAATATGCAAGGTATACCTCCTCTTTATAGATTCTGGAGCCATGTCTCTATCTGATCTTTGCAAAGGCTGAGTTCATGTGCCCATTTGGTAACTCATAATCATGATGATAGTCCTTAGGGGGGTACTAGATGAGAGGGCACCTGTATCTGCACCCTATCCATGTAGGGCCCATGTTCAAGATTAGGTGGTTTTATAGAAGGAATCTGGAAGCAGAAACTTTGAAGTTATTGTAACCAAATGGCTCTCTGTTCTTCACATTATTTGTAGAGGCTATCCATCTCTGTTTGGATACTTCCAATTCTTCTTCCTGAATGTCGTAGAAGTAATCCCACCCATGTTGCATTATATCCTTGTGGATAGGTCCTAGTTTGGATATCAGTCCTTTCCTCTGCATGAATTTCTTATGCTGGGTGAACATGTACAAGGGTTTAGTAGGTTCCCCCCTAACCCACAGGTCTAGGTCATGCTCTCTTTTCTGAAAGGTGTTGTTGGCCTTAGCCCACCAAGTCTGGTTCTTGGAAAAAGATAGGAAAGCCTGGAATTGAACATCCCCAATGAAGGGGATGGGGTTACTGTCCCTATATTCCTCTAGAAAGAAATTATGTAAATATAATTCACACAGAAGATGTTGGACCTGCTCTACCTACTCATTGCAACACTGAAAAAATTCCTCAATGGTTTTAAAATTCATGGGTTGCCCTGCCCTGCAGCCTTTATTTTCAATAGTAAATACCACTCTACTAAGAATAAATCATAGTTGGTGGGAGGTGCCCTGCAAGTTAATACATCAGAGTAAAGGGAGAAAACCATACTGGTTTGCTGCCTAGCTTGTTCCACTTTATCCTGTGCTTTCTTTACTTTTGTCCTTTCTTCCCTGAGTTGGGAAAAATTTTCACCCTCAGTTGTAGAAATTTCTTTAAACCTCTTCAGTAGTGCCTGATGTTCCTGTAAGGGTACTACTTATTTTCTGCATTGGGCTAAATCATGTTGGTCTTGAATTAATTTGTTATGCAATTTATGATTGGCATCCTTTTCTACTAGAGGAGTGTAGGAAGGTGTCTCGCTTTTTTGAGTTCCCTTATCTTCTATAAGTTCTAGACTAGTCTGCACAGACGCTTCAGTAGTGTTCACTAGGTAAATCTGTACAGAAATTTCAGCAGTTTCTACCAATTGGGTAACAAAATATGTTCAGGTTTCCATAGTAGCCAATTCCTTCTTCGATTTCTGAGCCTTGCTCACTTCCTTTACTATTTCTTCAGATGTTTTATCATCTTTCTCAACCTCTTGCAAGTCCTCCTCATTTTCCTTAACTTCTTTTCAGCTGATTTCTCTTCTAGCAAGGCTTTGGCGGGGGAAGGAGGAGCAGTGGCTTCAGTTTTAGGAATGGTGGTGCCAGTTCTAAGGTTATCAGTGATGACATTTCCTTCTTACGCTCTAGAGTTTATTTTTGCTTAAAATCCTGACTAGGTGAGATAATTTCCCTTCAGGTGTTAGGGGAACTGTCTCCATGCTTGCATTTTGTTCTAATAGAATGGTGTCTCCTGACTAATTTCCAGATTCGGATATGCCTTATGTCCAGTCTTCCATACTCACCCATTCATTATCAGGGGGAGATAAAACCTTTAAATCTTGTAATTCATCATGGTGGTGTAATATTTTAGTGTGGCCAGAGCTGCTGGCAGTGGCAGATTGATTCAACAGGTCCCCCTACTCTTCATCTTATTCATATGGGCTTCTAATTTCACGAGATGCCCTCATTTTCTATAGAAATCGAGCCATTTCATCTTCATAGTCTTGTAAGGGCATTTTTTGAGGGCTTGAAGGCAGTGTATGGGATGGTGACCATGGAAAATTTTAGGGGCTAATATTCGTGTGTGCTAATTTTTCATGGTTTTTCCAAAAAAAAGATTCACCAATTTTTTTATAAAAATGATTCGCCCAAATTCTACAATAAAAAATTATTTTAAAGAATCAAAATCTCCCGTATTATATAATAATACTATATAATATCATTATAAATTTGAATAATTTGGCTAGTATACATCAATAAAATTTTTATAGTTTGCTATTAGGGACTAGTGAGATTCACCAATTTTTTAAACTTCAAGATAATTTTCCATCCTTAAAATTATCCCTAGGATGGTCCCGCCTCATCTGGTAATTCAGAGGTGTCTTGCTATAATTGCAGCCTTTCGGACCGTCCTTGTTTCCCTGGTTCTAAGGTCGAAACATGGGCCCTTTTCCCTCTTTCTCTCCTGGGTATGTTTATTCTGGGAAGTTCAATTTCTGTTCTGACAGGGTTTCCTTAGGCTCATGCAGGACAGGATTAAAAAATCCATCCCAAGATGTTTTCTATTTTCTAGCTCATGAATGATGATTAGTTTGATCAAGCCATGGTGGCTGACGACTGCTTGGGGGTTTTTCGCTTTTCTAATTCGAACAACAGTATTGTGCAATACATAATTTAAGAAAGAAGGTAGATTAACTGAAATTTTTTGTTTGAGAACAACTGAGAGTTTAAGTTAGCTGTGTTTTACCATGTCCTGGCGTCCGTCGCATGTGATATATCTTTGAATGAACGTTACCAATTCTTGCCAAGGTTGTCGTAAGGATGTGGGGTTAATCCCCTTCCCTTTTCGTTCCAATGGTTCTCTTGGGTCTTGGTATGCTAAGATTGCTTCTCGTAGAAGAATATGTTTTTTTGTCCATATTTCTCCCTCGTTGATAGTCCGAAGACCTCAGTGATGGTTTCGTCGGCGATCGATATGATTCTTCCTCTGACTGTAGTGTTCCCTTCCCGCAGGTTTTTCAGGAACTCAACTGCTATTTTTGTGTTAAACCCCTGAATTTTGTGAGGATATGGCATCCATCCAACTTGCTAGAGAATAGCACGAGCTGATTTTGAGACTTGGAAGGTTGTGGGTTCGTTGCAGAGAGAATTTCCTCCCATGGATAATATGTTCTCTGAACAATTTTTTCTTCTGTCTGTGTTTCTTCTAGCCTTGTTGGTTAAAAAAAACACTGCATGTGAGAAAAAAAATTCAACCTCAAATCATAAATGCCATGATATTTTATTCCCATCAGCATATCCAAAGGAGTTATGTGGGGAATTCGCATGCTTATTCATTATGGATATTTTCACCCCCTCTCTTGGGAGAAGGGCATCCACGTCCTTAGGTACAAGAGAGATTGCAACAATCATGAATGTATACAATGGAAAGTTCCGAAATCAGTAATCATAGTTGTATGAGAGAAGGGCGTCCATGGCCTTGGAGCTCAAGAAAAGAGGAGAGATTGCAACAATCATGAATGCATGTGATGTAAAGGTCAGAATCAGTAATTATCACAAGTGTACATCAGGTGGAAATGACCAAAGGAAGGGAGAAAAGTGGTATAGAAATTATTATGATAGGATGTCCTTGTTTTTATGGTGTAGCATGACGGAAGCATTAAAGTGATGGATTATGATTGGTGTCATCATCCCTTAATTAAAATGTGAAAAGATAATTCATTCATAGTTAATTATGCGAGTAGATAGTGTTAACACTTATTCGAGTAGTATATTTATCTTGGAAATGAGTGGAATATGAAATAAGGCATATAAAAGTAATTGGATATTGTTAGAAAAATAATCCCATACCACAAGCAAATCCACTGCTGCTAGCAGGCATTCATAGCCTCGACAAGATTACTATTTTAACCCGAAAATGAGCCAGAATCCTCTATGTAAAAGTAGATATTTTTCCAATTTTATGGAGAGATCATCATGCTGGTGTGGTAGCCAGATAGTGAAGGTGCCACTCACTGGGGTTGTAACAGAGTGATCAAGCTGGCTCGTGACAAGACCTCCTGTCCTTCAAAAAGTTTGAGCTGTCGAGAAGGTCACTACCCTGGTGTGTTGGCCATTGTGGGAATGTCATTCTTAAACCCTTATGATCATGATAGGATTGGTCATGATGAGACCCCCTATTCTCTCTTAAAAATTTGCATATAATATTTCTTTTTGAAAAGTAGGCATTTTTCTTGTTTTATGGAGAGACCATTATGCTGGTGTGGTGGCCAGATGGACACAATGCCACTCACTGGAATTGTAACAGAGTGATCAAGCCGGCTCGTGATGAGACCTCCTATCCTTCAAGCAGTTTGAGCTATCGAGAAGGTCATTACCCTGGTGTGTTGGCCATTATGGGAATGTCACCTATTAAATCCTTATGATCATGGTAGGATGGCTCGTGATGAGACCCCATATTCTATCTTACAAATTTTCATATAAACATAATATTTTATTGTTTTTTATACATGAAGGGAGGTTCATTAACTCCTTAAGAGTTAGGGATGGCGTGAGAAGTAAAAATAATGGCAATACAATTAATACTCTTTATTCTTGTATCATTATTTCAAGGGGAGATACTACTCGAGAGTGTAGAAAGATATACCATCATAAGACTATAAATATGAATTGTGTGGTAATATGTTTGAACAGGAGATGTCTAGCCCTTCATTGCATAGGTAAACCATGTCTACTTCAAGAGTAGATATTTCCATCAAAGTTTCAAAGGATTATCATATTAGTAGTATCACTAATTTTCTCCTTTTCAGGTGCCAATTCCTGTTCAAAAATGACTTTTATGGCCAGGGTGTGTGATGAGGAGTGGATATTCAAAAAGAGATCATCAAAAAGAAAGAAAGAAAAAACATGCTTATAAAGAAGAAAAAAATCAGCTGTTCCATTTGTTTGAAAAGAAATTGTTCAATTGGATTGAACAATAGTTGTTCAAAGGTTTGAACAACGAAAAAAAAAACATGCAAACACACGGTTGTTCAATTCGATTGATGAACAACTGTTCAATTGGATTGAACAACAGCCGTTCAAAGGTTTTAACAACAAAAAATAAACACAAAAACATACGAATATTCAATCTGTTTGAACAACAGCTGTTCAATTAGATTGAACAGTAGCCATTCAAAGGTTTGAACAAAAAAAAAAAACATGCAAAGATATGATTGTTCAATCCGTTGGAACAACGACTGTTCAATTGGATTGAACAACAACCGTTTAAAGGTTTGAACAACAACCGTTTAAAGGTTTGAACAAAAAAAAATAGACACGCAAAGATACGGCTATTCAATATGATTTAACAGCAGCTGTTTAATTGGATTGAACAACAGTCATTCAAAGTTTTGAACAACAAAATATAGACACGCAAACAAATGGCTATTCAATCCGATTGAACAACAACTGTTCAAAATTTTGAATAGCGAAAATAAAAACTCAAAAGAAAGGAAAAGAATACAGCTGTGAGTATGAATAATGTACAAAAAATGAGAAAAAATATAAATTGAGGGACATATATACAATATTTACAAGAGGAAGTACCAAGTTTTCATGAACTTAAAGTTGCAGGTCCATCACCCTCTACAGCTAAAATTTGGATGGTGGGATCGTTGTGCACCTGCTGGCAGAAATACTCCCTTGTAAGTGGTTTGTGATAGAGGCACACTCTGTGTCCATTGACTCAGAATGTAGAACTAGATCCATCTATGGTATTCAAGGTTAGGGTACCACTGTTGTGTACTTCCTGAATTTCGTATGGACTGAGCCACCTTATTTGTAACTTACCCAGGAAGTCTTGGAATTTGGAGTCATAGAGAAGTGTCCAATCTCATTTTTGGAATGTATTCTTTTTTATGAGATTTTCATGCCACTTAGCTCATTGTTGTTGAATAAATGCAGTGTGCTGCAGAACCAGTAGTCGTGTTTCATCCAATTCATTTATTTGTTGGAGTCTTCTAATCTGGGCCTTTGTCAAATCCAGCCCCAGCTCCTGGACCATCTTTAGAGTCTTTATTTTGAATTCGATAGGAAAAATTGGTTCTCAATACCAGATGGTACGAATAATATCCAGTGGAATTTCGCCATGTTGTGCGGTAAGCCCATAAGACCTTTGGTAGTCAAGTAGCCCAGTCCCGATGATGTGTTGAGACTGTTTTAGTGAGTATTGCCTCAAGGAATTTTTTGGTGTTTTCAACCTATCTGTTTGCCTGTGGGTGGTAGGAATATGTGACTCTATGGATGATATGGTGGTTCTTAAGAGTGGTCATAATTTTATTTCCCACAAACTGTGCCCCTCCATCAATTATCACTTCCTGAGGTAAGCCATATCGCACAAATATCTCAAAAGGAAAATTCATCATAGATTCTTCCATAGCTCTTGATAAAGCCACCATTTCTACCCATTTCTTCACGTAATCTATGAAAAATAGTATGTAAATATTTGGTTTGATAGCGGGTTGAAAGGTCCAACAAAGTCTAGTGTCCATTGTTTGAAAGGTTCCACTACCAATTGTGGTTGTAATGGAATTTTGTCAGCTTGGTCTGGGTGGCACATTCTTTGGAAACTATCGCAGGCTTAGACATATTTCTTGGCATCTTTAAAAATTGTAGGCCAATAATAACCCATTTGCAATACTTTGTGCCCCGTCCTGCGATATGGAAAATGGCCACCATATGGTTCATCATGACAGGCCCGTAGGATGTCATAAATCTCATCTTCGTAGATGCATCTGTGTATATGCATATAAGCTCTCATATGAAAAAGATAGCCACCAATCCAGGAGAATCTAGTACTGCGCTGAAAAATCAACTTTTGTTCCCTTGATGTCAAGTGTCTTAGCAGCTTTCCTACTGCCAGGTAGTTCGCTACATCTGCATACCATGGTGTTTTTACTACTATAGAGAACATATGTTCATTGAGGTACTGATCGTCCACCACTAGTGTGTCATCTGACTTTGGAACTCTAGACAGGAAATCTGTGACCACATTCTCCTTTCTTGGACGGTCTTTGATAGCTATGTCAAACTCCTGTAAAAGAAACAACCAACGAGTCACTCTCCCATTTGTAATAGGTTTATTGACTAGATATCTAATGGCAGAGTGATCAGTATACATGAGTACTTGATAGCCAGTTATATAATGTATAAATTTATTGATAGCATAAATGACAACCAAGAACTCCTTTTCAGTCACTGTATAGTTTAATTCGGCAGGAGTGAGATTCTTGCTGATATAATAAATAGCATAGGGCTTTTTATCTTCTTCTTGATCGAGAACTGCCCCTATTGCTGTGTTGGATGCATCCGAGGAAATGTGAAAGGGAAGCTCCCAGTTAGGGTCGCGCAAGATTGGTGCTCTCGAGACAAGTTTCTTTAAATCTGAAAAAGCGGTGTCACATTTATCATACCAATGGAATTCAACATTTCTAGTTAATGCATACAAGGGCGCAACAATTTGTGAGAGGTTATTTATAAACCTGCGATAGTACCCTACATATCCAAGGAAACTATGTACCTCGGTCTGCGTACAAGGTGTGGCTAATAAAATGATTACCTCTATCTTTGCTAGATCTACCTGTATTCCAGCTAGAGAGATGTAGTGCCCTAGGATTACTCCTTCGGTCATCATCATGTGACATTTTTCATTGCTCAAACACAATCTGGTAGCAATACATTGTTCCAATACTTTTTCTAGTGTTTCCAGTGCTTGATCAAAATCATCTCCATATGGGGTAAAGTTGTCCATGTAAATTCCAAGTCCTTCATTTATTAAATCAGAAAAAATGCTGAGTATGGTTCTTTGAAATGTTTTCGGGGCATTGGATAATCCAAATGGTAATACCCTGTAGGAAAATGTACCCCATGGGAAAGTAAAGGTTGTTTTATCCTGGTCTTCGGGGGCTATTTGGATTTGATTGTAACCACTAAACCTATCAAGGAAGGAAAAGAACCGCTTTCCTGCCAATGTATTAAGGAATTAGTCAATAAAAGGGAGGGGGAAGTGGTATTTATGTGTTGCTTTATTAAGTTCTCTGTAATCCAGATAGATTCTCCACTTCTCATTTTTCTTAGGAACGACTACTAAAGGAGAGCCCCATTTTCTGTCTGAAATAGGGTAAATGAAGTTTACATCAAGCAGCTTTTGCAACTCATATTTTACAATGTCTTTCAGATGCGGGTTTAGCCTCCGCTGAGGCTTCCAAATAGGCCGAGCCTCCTTGTCAGTATAAATGTGATTTGTGCATAGCTGAGGATCTATACCCTTCATGTCTGGGTAGTCCCAAGAAAATTATCCTTGATATTTCTGTAAAACCTTAATGGAATTTTTCTTTTGGTTACTATCCAGACTACCATTGATATTTAAAACCTTTCCTGGCTCAATTTCGATTGGTATGTTATTGCGAACAATTTTCATGGGTATGTGATGATTATCAATGTTTTCCAAGGGGTCTTCTTGTGTTTCATCATCAATAAATTCTTTTAACATTTTTCATTTTATGTTTTTAGATGCATATGGCTGATTCATGAAGTTATTGATTACATCATCTTCAATTTGATCTTTGAATTCAAGAGCTTCAACTATTGTTAGTGGTGAACAGATGTTTTGTTCCCAGTATGTATGTGGATGCCTGTGAATACTTATAGTGGGTATACTTGGTTTGGAAGGCGGGTAAATGACAATATTTTTTATGGCATCACCTCTAGAAATGGTCATGCTGCTTGTTTGGCAGCTTATGTAAGCATTGAATGTTGCTAACCAAGGTCAACGCAGTATCAAAGGGTGTCCATCCATCCTATTTTTTGGGTTAATAACTAAAAATTCAACTAGATATTCCATGAGTTCACAGAAACTAGGATGTCATGTAATATTCCTTCTGGTTTGATAACTGATCTGTCAGCAAGTTCCAACAAGGTAGACGTGGGTTCTAACGCTGTTATGCCTAAATTATTGTAGGTTTCTGTAGTTAAGATGTTGATGACTACCCCTAAGCCAACCAATGTGTTTGGAAAGGAGTGGCCAGAGATTTGTACAATTACTATGGGGTTCCCTGGATCCTCATATTTTACAGGTGCTTCTTTAACCAATAGTAAGTCTGACAGTGCCCCTACCACATGGACATTGGGTACAATTTTTGCTTTCCTCACCTATTATTTTTGCACATCTCTTTAATTGTCTTGGCATAGATAGGAATGTCTTATATAGCTTGTAGAAGAGGAATTTTAATGCAAAGATTTTTTAATTCCCCTAGGAGATCAAAATTTGAAGAAACTATTGGTTTAGGAAATTTTAATCTCTTAGGGAATGGAGGGGGGGAAATAATAAGGTTTTTAGGGTTCCTTTGGCCAACTATGTCCCTCTCGCGTTTTACCTCTGTTTCAGTCATAGTTGTTTGTCTAGGTTCTATCAAAATTTCAGATTCAAGTTGTGGGAAGGTCGTATCTTCTTTTGGTGAAATAACACGACCTAATCTCAACCTAATTTCATTGCATTTCTTCCATTCAGTTTCAGTGTTTGGGTTTCCGACAATCTGAATTAGCTGAACCGACCTATTGTTAGGATTAGGATTGGGTTGAGCCGACAGTTGAGGATGCATGATTGGATGAGGATTGTGTTGGACTGGGTATGGAGCTGGTAATGTAGGTTGATTATAAACCCCTGTACTCATCGGTATATTGGTCATTCACAGAGGTCACTACCAGTTTTGAGACCAATTTTTGGTATGCAAAGGGGAGGCAGGGCATTGGGACTGATAGGGATTGTTTTTCCAGTAAGGGGGAGAACAAGGAAAATAACCGGTTGAACTAATTGATTCTGCTAATATGTTGCAGGGTTCTGCTGGTTAAACTGTGGAGAAGAAAAGAACTTGGGCAGATCTTGTGGCATACCTGGTCGTGCTTGCCACTGTCGACGCTGGTTCATTAGATAGATTGGTTCTGTCTCTTCTTTTGCTTCTTTAAAAACTACTTTCAGCCCTGGAAGTGAAGGGAAATGGTCAGTGGCATGGTCCTTGGTATAAATAGCACATGTCTGGACCATGTTTAATGGACATTCTCGTTGGCTGTGCTTCTTCCGACAACATGGAAAAAATATAGCCAAGTTTTGTTCTGCTACAACTTGCTTCTGTTTGGCTTGTAGGACATCTAGATGCATTTTCATGGTGCCTAAGATATCAGTTTTAAAATATTCTAAAATATTACCAAATTCTTCTCTGGTCACGTTGCCACCGAACTGCTTAGGATTCCTTGTAGCTGAGTCTCGCCCAATTGGCCTACTTCGCGTACTACCCCGAGAACACTTGATACACAGTGAAATAATTTCATCATATTCTTCTTGATAAATGTCCCCTTTTCCCATTATGTTAAGTATTTCGACCCATTCTTCATTCATTCCCTTAATCATTTTCACTTTTAATATATCTTTAGACAATGTAGTATATGGAGACCTTTGCAAGTTATATTGAAATATTTCAAAGTATTCTTCTAATGTCTCATTTTCCTTTGCAGACATATTGAAGATTTCATCTTTTAGTTCATGAGTTCGACAATAGTCTTGATATTTATTAAGAAAAGATTTTTTCATATGATCTAAGCTATTAATGGTTCCTCCATTGAGCCCCATAAACCAACGTAATGTTGTTCCCTTCAAGGTAGAGGGGAATAATTTTAGTTTTTGAGGGTCAGTGGTGTAGTCATGTCCCCTACATAAGACATCAAATTCAAATAAGAATGCATCTGGATCTTCTGAGGTAAGCCCATGGAAGGTGGGGATTTTTTGTAATGGAATCGCTTTTATAGTGGCATTTGCAGCCAGATCAACAATGGGATACTCCAATGTTGATTTCTGCCTCTGGTTTTGGTTGTTTTCCATTTGATCAAGGATATGCCAATAAAATTTGGGGATTTCTTGTTCTGGAGGAATAATCTCAGTGGAATTAGGGAGTGGATGTGGAGGAAGCCTTAAAGTAATTCCCTGATCTAGGATGTTGGGTGTCTCTGTCTCAAACACTCTCTTAGGGGATCTAGGCTCTGGAGTTTTTACCTGTACTGCACTACTGGTTTCCCCCTCTACTTCCTACAAGTTGCAAGAACCTCCCTCTCTCGAAGGGTCAAGACTTATGTGATCAAAAATCTGAAGGATTTGTTCAGACCCTTCTGTTTCACTGTGAATCTTGGTGTGGGCTGCATATGGTGAGGCTTATGCCTGAGGGAGTGTGGTAGGACTCTGAGTAGGAATGGTTTTGGGTCCTATGGATGCCTGGGATTCAACCTTCTTAATGATTTCGTATATATATGTTGTTCTGCCAAGGATCACTAGTACTTTGGGTTTTGCGGATTTAAGTGGGGGATTTTGATTTGTTTCTATCTTTTTCTTCCTAGTCATAAAACAAGAGCACCTATCCTACTAACCTCTGCACAATTTCTGAAAAGCGGGCTGGAGAGCTAGTGTTTTGCTTGCTAGTACGCAGGTTCTTACCTCTTGTTTTCAATACACAATTCTTTCACAACAAAAGGAAAAAGAAATAAAGGACATCACTCTTAAACACTCTCCCCGGAAATGATGCCAAAATGTTGGGTCATAAAGGTGACTGTTATAGGTAACCTCAATGCTTTTCATTTAATTATCAACCTAGGGAAAGTCTTGTTATTTCAAGAGTGTAAGCACAGTGTATGCAAGTGACATCGGAGGACAAATACTCTAAATTATAATAGGGAAGACTGTCTAATTCTCGAAGTTCAATCAAATAAATTTGGAAGTGTATTACAGAATTATTTTGACTATTCAAGGGAGATAACTCTATTCTAAGCCTATGCAGAAGTAACTACCGAGGGTTAGAAATAATAAACTACAATCGAACAATGTGCTTTGATGAATTGAACAACAACTGTAATGAATTGAACAACAACTCTAATGAATTGTACAACAATCAATTATTATAATTTTGCAATGGAATTCTCTTTTAATCAACTAATGACAACCTTCTGAATTAAACAACAACCAAATGCTCACAATGAATGTTGGAAATATGATGCAAAGTGTTGTCCTGATGGCAACCCACTTCGATGAAGATGCACTCGATGAAGATGATGGCAACCCACTTGATAAAGTTACTCCTTTTTATTAATGATGTACATCTGATGTATCTACAGAGCAGCTCTGATGAAATAATGAAAGGAATTAAAGTATGTGCAAGAATAATGATGAAAAAGGTATGTCACAAGGCATACGTGGTTTTGTCAAGGAGAAGTCGTGTATGTACGGGGAAAAGTACGTGTCATGTCGCGCATGCCCTATTACGCTCTAAATCTCTAAAACCAGGGGAATTTACCATGATATTGACCCATTGTTTTGAGCGCTTGATTATCTATTTGATCTCGTCCAGAAATACCATTGGTGTGGTGTGGTTTTGACTCATGGTATTGACAAAGGCCAAATCTATTTAAGGAGAAGAAATTCATTATGCATGGGTGTGCAAGTGTCTGGGCATTAATGAATACTTCACTCTGAAGTTTATCTGTATGGTTGAACTCTATTCTTAATCGATAGATCTGAATCTATGATGCACCTATGAATGTGATGAAGATTCAAATCCTCTAGATCTGGAAATGATGAATCTCTAGGATGATCTGAAAAGAAGTAATGAAATCCTGGCGCAAATCTATTGAAGAAATTGAAGAAATCTGGGTAAGTTCATAGATCTGGTCTGTTTTGCAAAGTTTATCTTTTATAGATCTATACGCAGGTTCATTTCATGGAAAGCACGTGTATACGCGGATCTGCTTAAACAAAGGCGCGTATGGACTGTTAGGGTTTTTCTGAAAAGTGCACAGATGTATACGCGGGTTCGCTACATTAAAAGCGCGTGTATACGCGGATATGTTTAAAGAAAATGATGGTTGCTCAAAGCTGATTGAGTTTCTGCATATCTATTCTGAAGTCTGGGCTATCTCTGATATTCTGGTTACAGTGGTTTCACTGTTCTGATTGATGCAATGGGAAAATGGTGTTTGTTGATAAGTGAAGGATTGTGTTGAAGCTGTTTGATCCAGTTTGAAAATTGATGAAACGTGGTCTGAATTGGATCTGAGGGTTGAAGCCTTCAGTCTAGAAGTAGAAGCTTTCTACCAGTAGAGGCTGGTGTTAATATCAGGGGGTAGTAGCTCCCTTCCAGGTCAGGCTGGTAAACGAGAGTAGGGGGTTGTAGCTCCCTTCCAGGTGAGGCTGGTAAACGAGAGCAGGGGGTTGTTGCTCCCTTCCAGGAGAGGCTGGTAAACAAGAGAAGGCTATAGCCTTCTGCAGGTGGGTGCTTGTGTATTGGTATGAGTCTGCGCCAGTACATGATTGTAAGAAGTTTTCTTAATAATAAAGATTGAAGACTGAGGCAACGGCAGCAGTGGTTTTCTCCCGAATTGGGTTTCCACCTAAAATCCTGGTGTTCATGTGTGTTGCTTATATGTGATGATTATTCTGTTCTTTCTACACCTGTTTACTGTCCTCTAAACATCTGATGAATAAGTAATGCAATGATCTAAGTCAAGTTTTAAATGCATAATTAGTTCACTGGATATACGTGAGTTCTGTAAAGGATATCCGCATATATACGCGAGTTGGCTTCACGAAAGTAGTGTATGGGTTTTTTAAGAAAGAAATATCAAAGTTTTATTGTCTGCACTAAATACTGATTCACCCCGCCCTCTCAGTATTTTTCCTAACAATTAGTATCAGAGCCAGGTATGGAAGCAATTTAATCTTCTGGAAAACAAGGATGAGGTCCTATCTTCAGTCTATAGGAACAGATGTATGGGCCATTGTTGTACAAGGATATCAATATCCAGCTACAATACCAATAGATCCGAATGAAAAGAAGAATTATGAATCAAATGCAAAGGCGGTCAATGCTATAACAGGAAGTTTGACTGAATCTAAATTTTTCAAAGTCATGCAACTAAATACAGCAAAGGAAATGTGGGACAAAATCATTCTAAGTTATGAAGGTGATACAAAGGTAAAAAGTGCAAAACTCCAAACTCTCAGAATTGAATATGAAAATTTGAAGATGCATAGTGATGAGAGTATTGCCAGTTTCTTTTTACGTGTTGATGATGTTGTAAATCATATGAAAAATCTGGGAGAAACAATAACAGAATCTACTCTGGTTGAGAAAATTTTAAGATCACTAACAGCAAAATTTGAGTCAAAAGTTTCTGCTCTTGAAGAAAAACAGGATCTTCAAAATCTTACTATGGTACAACTTCATGGCATACTAACCGCATATGAAATGAGAAAAGGAGGACCATCTGAAGTCAAAGAGGTTGTCTTCAGAGCATCTACAAAAGGGAAAGAAGTACAAGAACGAGAAGGATCAGGATATATCTCAGAAGAAGATGAGGCAAATTTTGTAAAGAAAATCCAACTTGGCACAGGACGATTCAGAGGTAAGCTTCCTTTCAAATGTTTTGAGTGTGGAAGAATTGGTCATTATGCTGCTAAGTGTCCTCATAAAGAAACACCTGCAAAAGGGAAGGAAGTAGCAAGAAGGAATAAGAATCGGTTCAACACTAGAAAAAGTTATTATATTCATGAAGACAGTGATGGGCTATCTGATAGTGAAGAAGAATGTGAACAAGATCTTAGACTTCTCATGGCATTTGAATCTAGAGAAGAAAAGGATATTTTTGTGGATGCTCTAGAGGACAATGACTTCCTTGAAGAAAACAATCAACTCAAAATACGCTTAAAAGAAAGTAAAATACTCTTATAAGAAAGGAAAATAACCATAGAAACTCTTGAAAATCAGGTTGAAGAAGCAAAGAAACACATTGGGAAATTAGAATGTGAAGTGGTAAGTCTAAGAAAAGATTCTGAGAAAGTAAAAACTCTGAATCTTAGATTTGCTAAAGGATCTGAAACCTTAGATGAGATTATCAAGGTACAATGTTCTCCTCTTATAAAAACAGGTCTTGGATATACCGGAGAATCCTCTCAAGCTTCAGCACCAAATTATCTAAAAGCAGTTACAGCTGGTTTACAAAATTCTGCCACTTAGCAAAGGAATAAAGAATCATTGCAGGTAAAGCATGATCATCTCAATTCAAATAATACTAACAGGAATATCTCTCAAAGAAACACCAATCAACAGGTAAATTCAAGTAGAAGATTTCATGATCGCAGAAATTTCTTCTTCAATGGACAATGTTTCTCATGTCACAATTTTGGTCATAAAGCTGTTCAATGTGTTGCATATAAAACTATCATGACTAGAGAAGAAAGAAAGAAAAGGATTGAATTTGAGAAGAATACCTATAACAACTTTTCTCCTCTTCTAAATGAAGTTGAATGTGCTTATTGCAATAACTTTGTGCATGAAGAATCTGAATGCAGGAGAAAAGTTCTGCCAAAAGAGCATTTTCCTTCAAGATCCAAAGTATGGAAAAATAAGGAATTACAGGTTGAAATTTGTGGCATAGCATTATTCGCAGAAGGTGAAGAAAATCAATGGTACATTGATAGTGGATTCTCAAGACACATGACAGGTGACAAACACAAACTTCTTGCATATAGTGCTCTAGAAAATGAAAAGAAAGTTACATTTGGAAATGATAATCCTGCTGTAGTTAAAGGAAATGGGTCTATGTTTCTAAAGGAAAATGTGAAGGCTAATGATGTCATGTATGTGGATGGCTTAAGGCATAACCTGCTAAGTGTAAGTCAAATGTGTGATCAAGGAACTGAAGTTGTCTTTAGTTCAAAAGAATGTGTGGTTTGTGATCTTGATATAGGCAGAACAATTATAAAAGGAAAAAGAACTCCAAGCAACCTGTATGTATTGAAGAACTGCAAAGAACAATGTTACTTGAGTCAATATTCAGAAAATTGGCTATGGCATAGAAGGTTGGGGCATCTAAGCTTCTCTCAAATCAACAAATCAAGTAGACTTAATGCTGTTCGTGGTCTTCCCAATATTACTCTACCTGAATGTATCATATGCAAATCCTGTCAATTCGGTAAGAAAACCAGAGTGCAATTTAATGCCAAGGAAGGATCATCAAGTAAGCCTCTTGAACTCATTCATATTGACATATGTGGACCTATGAGGAAAAATTCACCACGTGGTGAAGAATACTATATCTTATTCATTGATGATTTCTCTAGAATGTGTTGGATTGGGCTGCTTAAACACAAAGATGAAGCATTTGAGAAATTTCAGACCTTCAAAGCACTAGTTGAAAATGAATTAGATCTGAAAATCAAGTGTCTTAGATCTGATCGAGGAGGAGAATATACATCAAATGAATTTCTTGAATTTTGTGAACAACATGGCATAAAAAGACAGTTTTCTGTAGCTGGCACTCCACAACAAAATGGCGTAGCAGAAAGAATGAATAGAACAGTTCAAAAAATGGCTAGAGCTATGCTTGATGATTCTGGAACACCTGACACATTTTGGGGAGAAGCAGCACATACAGCGGTAAACATTCTCAACAAGGCACATGTTCATGTAAATAGTGACAAAACTCCATATGAACTCTGGTATGGTAATTCTCCATCTATGAAGCATTTCAGAGTTTTTGGAAGTAAATGCTTTATCAAAAATAATGATGAAAAACTTGGCAAGTTTGAACCTAGAGCAGATGAAGGAATACTTCTTGGTTACTCCTCTACGAGTAGAGCATATAAATGTTACAATAAAAGACTTCGGAAGATTGTTGAATGTATTGATGTTGTTATTGATGAGTCTCCTGCAGCCCCAAAAGAAGAAAAACAAAAAACAAATGAAGACGATGGTGACTTATATCCTTCTACATCAAATAGCAATGATATAGACAGTGAACCCAATGAAGAACCTGAAAATGATTTATCTGAAAAAGCTCCATCCAGGTTTGTTCAAAAGAATCATCCAGAATCTCAAATTTTGGGAGATAAAGGATCAGGTGTACAAACAAGAAGGACTCTTGTGGGATCTTCTAGCTATCTGGCATTTATATCCACTATTGAACCACACAATGTCAATCAAGCTAGGAAAGATGAATGTTGGGTTCAAGCCATGAATGAAGAGCTTGATCAAATTGAAAAGAATCACACTTGGGAATTAGTACCAAGACCTCATAACAAAAATGTCGTTGGAACTAAATGGATATTCAAAAACAAGTTAAATGAGAATGGGGATGTTGTAAGAAACAAAGCTAGACTTGTTTGCAAGGGGTACACTTAACAAGAAGGTATAGACTTTGAAGAAACTTTTGCTCTTGTAGCTAGACTTGAAGCAATAAGAATGTTTCTTTCCTTTTCAAGTTTTCAACAAATCAAAGTTTATCAAATGGATGTTAAATCTGCATTTCTCAATGGTGATCTAGAAGAAGAAGTTTATATAGAACAACCAGAAGGATTCATTCTGGGAAATGATGAAAATCTTGTTTGTAGACTTAAAAAGGCTCTATATGGTCTCAAAAAAGCTCCAAGGGCATGGTATTATCGTCTTGACAAATATCTTCATCAACAAGGATTTTCAAAGGGGTCTGCTGATAGCAACTTATACACAAAAGTTGAAAATGATAAGCTATTGATTGTGGTTGTATATGTTGATGATATCATTTTTGGGAGTAACGAAGAATCTATGAGTCAAAAATTTGCTTCTGTCATGCAGCAAGAATTTGAAATGTCCTTACTTGGGGAACTAACATTCTTTCTTGGCTTGCAAGTGCATCAAACTGCAGATGGTATATTCATATCACAAGAAAAATATCTTAAGCAAATTCTGAAGAAGTATGGCATGGAAGAATGCAAACCTGTAAGTACACCAATGATAACTGGATGCAATCTCAGTTCTCATGATGATTCTCCCACAGTGAATCAACCAGAATACAGATCAATGATAGGAAGTCTACTTTATCTCACTGGGACTAGACCAGACATTATGCATGCAGTTGGGATTGTTGGACGATTCCAAGCTAATCCAAAAGAGTCTCACCTTCAGGCTGTCAAAAGAATATTCAAATATCTACAAGGAACTCAAGACTTTTGACTATGGTATCCAAAGAATGTTGATCTTACTCTTCATGCTTACACTGATGTAGATTGGGCTGGAAATGTTGATGATCGGAAAAGCACTAGTGGTGGTGCATTCTATATGGGGCCCTGGTTGGTATCTTGGTTCAACAAGAAGCAAAACTCTATTGCTTTATCTACAACAGAAGCAGAATATGTAGCTGCCGCATCATGTTGCACTCAACTTCTTTGGATGATGCAAACTTTACAAGACTTTCAAATCAAATGTTCACCTCCTATCTCCATTATGTGTGATAATACAAGCGCCATCATTATCTCAAAGAATCCTGTTATGCATTCCAAGACCAAGCACATTCCCATCAAGTATCACTTCTTACGTGAACAAGTGCTTGAAAAAAAGGTGAAGTTGGAGTATGTTCCCTCCAAAGAACAAGTTGCTGATATATTTACCAAATCTCTGCCCAGGGAAGCATTCGAATATCTCAGACAGAAGATGGGAGTAGTCTCTACCATGCAGAGGATCATATCTGATTAAAATTCAAAAGATTAAATTGGATACGTGGGTTTCCTGAAAGACAGTCGCGTATATACGCGAGTTCATACATAGAAAACCGCGTATGGTTGGTAGCTGACAAATTTTGTTTGGGTCAGCATTCTTCAGCACAAACTGTGGTGATGTTAGGTATCTCTGATGATGTTTGGTGTCTCTGGTGGTGTTCCAGTTCTTATATTTCTGTTTTATTCTCTGATATTGGGTAAAGATGCCTTGATGATTTGCTGTTGAAAGTGTTCAGGATGCACAAGCTAAGGGGGAGCATTAGTCTTGCTGAGCATAATGCATTGTTGGAATTATGATGATTTTGAAATATGATCTCTTCTTGAGGTCTTTTTGGTATTGGTTATAAAAGGTCATATTTGTAATGATGTAAAAAATTGTAATATTCAGTCATGTAAGGACTTGTTCAAATGTGTAAACCCACTTGGTTGGGTACCTGAGTCGCATATGTAAATCCACTTGGTTGGATATTTGATGTAAGTATGAGTCCTTGGTGATAGGAAAGGTCATAGAGTCATGTAATTCATTGAAAAATATGTTTGAATATTCAGCATGAACTCAGGGGGAGCATGGTAACTTCAGTGCACATCAGATCTATGAGTAGAAAACAACCTTGTGTTGGTTTTGATCCGCCCTTTGCCCTTGGTGTCAAAGGGGGAGAGTGACATGGTGTTTGTGGTCAAAAACCATCGTGGTTGCCATCAAGTCCAAAGGGGGAGATTTTTGGCAATATGATGCAGAGTGTAGTCCTTGATGGCAACCCACTTGATGAAGATGATGGCAACCTACTTGATGAAGTTGTTCTTGATGCTTGATGAGTTTATTAATGATGTAAATATGATGTGAAGATTGTTGGCATGTGTTTTATTTGATGGTAATCTACTTGATGAGATGAGAATTGGCTATATGATGTGATGAAGTTGTCTTTGGATAGCAACCTGTTTGATGAAGTTGTTCTTGAAGGAAACTGACTTGATGAATTGAAACCTATGTGTCAAATATGTACAGATGATGTATCTACAGATCAACTAAGGAGTACAGAAGAAAGAAACTTCAGAAAGGGCCAGAGAAATGATGAATAAGACATGTAACTATGCATACGCGGGTTTGTTTAGGCGAAGTAGCGTATGTACGCGGAAAAGTACGTGCTAAGTCACGTATGCCTAATTGCGCTCTAAATGTGTAAAACCAGGGGTTACTACCATGGTATTGACCCATTTTATTGAGCGCTTGATTATCTATTTGGTCTCGTCTAGGAATACCATCGGAAGTGGTGTGGTTTTGACTCATGGTATTGATAAAGGCTAAACCTATATAAGGAGAAGAAGATCATTGTGCAAAAGTGTGCAAGTGTCTGGGCATTAATGAATACTTCACTTTGAAGTTTATCTGTATGGTTGAACTCTGTTCTTAATCGATAGATCTCAATCTATGATGCACCTATGAATGTGATGAAGATTCAAAACCTCTAGATCTGGAAATGATGAATCTATAGGATGATCTAAAAAGAAGCAATGAAGACCTGGCGCAAATCTATTGAAGAAATTGAAGAAATCTGGGTAAGTTCATAGATCTGGTCTGTTATGCAAAGTTTATCTTTTATAGATCTATACGCAGGTTCGTTTCATGGAAAGCACGTGTATACGTGGATCTATTTAAACAAAGGCGTGTATGGACTGTTAGGGTTTTTTTGAAAAGTGCACAGATGTATACGCGGGTTTGCTACATTAAAAGCGCATGTATACGCGGATCTGTTTAAAGAAAAGCGCATATGGTATCTGAACTGATGGTTGCTCAAAGATGATTGAGTTTCTGCATATCTATTATGAAGTCTTGGCTATCTCAGATATTCTGGTTATGGTGGTTTCACTGTTCTATTTGATGCAATGGGAAAAGGATGTTTTTTGATAAGTGAAGGATTGTGTTGAAGCTGTTTGATCCAGTTTGAAAATTGATGAAATGTGGTCTGCAGTGGTGCTAAGGGTCAAAGCCTTCAGTCAGGGGGTTGTAGCTCGCTTCCAGGAGAGGCTCGTAAACGAGAGTAGGGGGTCGTAGCTCCCTTCCAAGAGAGGCTGGTAAACGAGGACAGGGGGTTGTAGCTCCCTTCCAGGAGAGGCTGGTAAACAAGAGAAGGTTGTAGCCTTCTGCAGGTGGGTGCCTGCGTGCTGGTATGAGTCTGCGCCAGTACATGGTTGTAAGAAGTTTTCTTTATAATAAATATTGAAGACTGAGACGACGGCAATGGTGGTTTTCTCCCGAATTGGGTTTCCACCTAAAATCCTGGTGTTCATGTGTGTTGCTTATGTGTGATAATTATTCTGTTCTTTATGCACCTGTTTACGGTTTTCTAAAACATATGATGAATGAATAATGCAATGATCTAAGTTAAGAATTAAATGCATAATTAGATCTCTGGAAATACACGAGTTCTGTAAAGGATCTCCGCGTATATATGCGAGTTGGATTAAGGAAAGTAGCGTATGGGTTTTTAAAGGAAAAAGTAAAA